>JAPQRQ010000001.1:26267136-26277900 GCA_037367365.1 Apogon talboti
AGGCTCCGTAGTTACCATGGAAACACCGTCATCTTCTACAACATTGATTCACCAGTAAAACCCATGGAGTTGGATGAGTGACAGTGGATGGACACACTGGGTTTATGTTCAGTTAATTATATCTTTGCTGAAAAAGTTTTCCCTCTTTTGATATAATAACCTTTGCATCTACTTTGAATTTGAGTTTTCATGAACATGATCTGTGAATTAAATATAGGAAAATACACGATTTACACTGAAAAATACAAAAAAAGAGGATACTATTATTATAAATGGTGATAAATCACTTGAAAAAGACAAAAAAAATATCAATTGAAAGTTGTGACAAAAATAGTAGTGGGTTTTTAAGAATTAAAAAAGTATTTTTTCTTTTTTCTTTTAAATATTTATTCAAATACACAAGTTTTTTTGTTTTTTCACCACAACTTTTTAATAATTAAATGCTAAAATCATCACAATAACACAGCTTATTTAGATGAAAAAAAACCCAACTCTTATATAGTTGTATAGTGTTCCTACGGGTTTCTACAAGTTAATTTAAGACTCTTTAAGACCTTTTTAAGACTACTTAGAACAGAATTTAATGCCATTTCACAGCCTATTTCATGGCCATACTGGCAAACGTGTAACTCCTAGAATAACTCCTTTCACACAGCACTTCTGTCATGGGAATATTTCGTCTTTATTCTGGAACGACGTCTGTGTAAACGAAATGGTGGATCATTTGGTCCCACCTCTGTAATGCTTCTGGGGGTAGTTACAGAGCCCTGATAAAGGTGGGATCAGGATTCTGGAACGCTGTGTAAAAGGAACATCTCTCGTTCCGCAACCATGGTGTGATGTTTGGATCACGTATTGTGTGTGGGACCCCCGCGCCGGCGGGATTTAAAGATAAGTGTGAACCGTGTACAGAAAGAAAGATGTGGAACTGGGGAGACACCGAGATCCGCGAGCTGTTGTCACTTTGGGTGGAGGACTCTATCCTGTTGTTGTTGTTTTGAGAGCCAACACCACTATGCTCGGGGTATATACGTCCCACTATACGCTGCGCTGCGTCACCGTCCCTTTGATCCAGGAGCGCAGGTCCGCTGTGTAAAAGTCCAGCCTGTCTCACCTCTGATACTCCTCTGGCTTGGCTGTGGAAATCAGTCAGTGGTGGAAAAAAGGTGGGATCACCATCTCACCTTTTTTCCAGGATCTCTGTGTAAAAGTGGCTCTAGAATTGAGGAAAATGTATTTATTTACTCCAATGCCTTGATTCCCACCAATCTGAGTCATTTCTCACCAGGGGCTGCAAAGTTAGCGATAATTGGTTCCTACTTTCAATATAAATTGTCGGGTTGGAACGGGTGGAACTGGGTAGACTAATGTTACTGTTTTTGCAGCTTGGACATTTAATAGACACATTTAAACACAATACAGCAAACAAGTTTATGGTAACATAACTTAAGACCTACCATATCAAATTTAATACCTTTTAAAGACTTTTTAAGGTATTAAATGCAGATTTGTAAATTTAAGACTTTTTACGACTTTTTAAGACCCCGCGGGAAGGCTGTTGTAAACAAACTACTAGTCAAACAATTCTACTATAACAGTTACTCAATAAGCTCTGTCATCACTTTCAACTTGTTCTACATCAAGATTAATAAAAAAACACTCAATTCATATCCAAAATGCAGACAGTTTGGCTGGTAAGAAATATGTTTGGATGGATATTAATTTCAGACACTGATAACAGACTAATTAGGACTAATTTCATTCTTTGTTATGTAGCTGCTTGAATTAACCTATTTCATTTAATATTTGAAGTATTCATTGAGTACTTTATAAATAGAGTTTTTGCAGTACTAAGTATACAGTACATGGATTAAAACTGTAATAACTGTGGTAGCTGTGGAACTGTAACATTACTTTTGTAAACAGCTTTAAAAAAAGCCTTATTTTTTCCGTTCTTGTTAAATAATTATTGTGGCAGTGATTTAGACCAAATACTAATAGATATAATATTTGAAATATGTTTGTCACACATGCTATGTCACACATAACATATATCTTATAATTATTAGAAATTACAGTATTTAATTAACTTGTCTTAAAATCATGTATGTAAATGTCAAACTGTGGTATAAATTGTATTTATATATGATTTAAGAATGATGATTTGACTCTCAGCAGTTCATGACATCGCATCAATATTCCATTCATGTTGTCTTTAGCTCATGTCATCTGTTTTCTATTTCTGTATATAAAATGGTTAAGAGCTGTAAAGACATTTTAAAGCCTTAAACTACTTCTAGAGGACGTTAGGCTTTGTAAGACTTTGTGAGGATCCACACACACTCATTCTATGCCACTGTGATGATTTATGGTGGACTCACCCCAGGCTTGTGAAGCGCAGCCTCCTGTAGACCAAAGAGGCCGCTCCCCTGCCCCCCCTGCAGGGGGGAGGCGGTGGCTGACGAAAGCAGGTTGGGTGACTGGGCGATCATGGGGGAGTTGGGGGTGGAGGTGAGGGCTCCGGTCAGCGTGAGGCGCTGCAGCTCCCTCTGTCTCTGCTGCTGCAGCATCTGACACACCACCACCTGCTGCTCCTGGGGTGGGGGTGGGGGGGGCACTGTCAGGTTCATACGTTCATGTCTAACACACTTTTAAATATAACAACTTTAATATTTTTGCCAGAGAAATACACAAACCAAAGCTCTGAATGCACCTGAACATGACCATTACCATGTACCATGTGATCATTATGAACATTACCCATGATAACTGTTAAGCTGCAGGAGATGAAAATCTGAAGGACAATAACAAAGAAAAAGTAAACTGAGCTTACTAACACCCCCGCCCAGTCGCACAACACTTTAAAAAGCAAAAATTGAGAGAAAGGCACATGTAGAGAACATGTGTGAAATTTGAAAAAAATCGGGTGAACAGTCTTCTACAAATGGTTTGGACAAAAATCTCGGACGGACAGACTAACGGAATTCCTGGTATATCTATATACCCCCAGCCCCCTTTGCAGGTCTTTCCTCTCTGTCCCCAAAAAAACACTATATAAACACAGAGGCCAGTGAGGTGGACTGAGAAACAAACCCCAGCAGAGCGCACACTGTCCACCGCTGCCCAGTATCCTGCTAACCAATGTCCAGTTTCTGGACAACAAGCTGGATAATATCAGGGCCAGAGTGCGCTACCAGATGGACACTCGGGACACCAACATCCTTTGTTTCATGGAGACTGTGCCGGACCACGCTGTCCTTCCATTGGAAGGCTTCTCCATGTTTCCTATGGACAGGACGAGGGACTTCGGTAAAACCAAGGGAGGAGGTGTGTGTCTCTTCACTAACAACAAATGTTGTGATCCGGGGAATGTTTCTGTCCTGTCACGCTCCTGCTCGTCACACCTGGAGCACCTCACCATTATCTGTTGCCCCTTCTACCTCCCCCGGGAGTTCGGTTCGGTCATCATGGTGTCCATCTACACACCACCCCAGGCGGACACAGACACTGCTTTGGCCTTACTCCTGGAGTTCAGCAACAAACATCTGGCCAAGCACCCGGACATTGCCCTCATCGTGGCTGGGGACTTCAACATGGCCAAGCTCACAAAGGTTGTGCTGGACTTTTTCCAAGACGTAACATGTCTAACTCGGTGTGCGAACATACTGGACCACTGTTACACACAACACAAGGACAGCTATAAGGCCATTTTACTGCCGACCTTTGGTAGGGCAGACCATGCCGCCATCTTCCTCATGCCGGGGTATAAACAAAGGATGAGGAGGGTTGCCCCAGCAACATGGGAGGTTCGCTGCTGGTCTGATCAATCAGAGGACACGCTGCAGGACACGCTGAGTAACATGGAGTGGAATATGTTCCGCGAGTCCTCCGGTGATGACGTCAGTTTGTTTACAGAAGTGGTGACCGACTTCATTGCTAAGCTGATAGATGCTATCATTCCTACGGTGACTGTGAAGGTCTTTCCCAATCAGAAGCTGTGGGAAGATAAAACTATCTGTGAGACTCTGAATGGTCATGCTGAATGGTGATTAGCTGTATGACGGAAAGACCTCAAGTGGTGAGGATTGGAAACTACATCTCCAGCCCTAGCATCGGCTCGCCACAGGGGTGTGTCCTGAGTCCTCTGCTCTACTCCCTCTACTTTCATGACTGCCAAGCCACTCATCCCTCCAACATCATTGTGAAGTTTGCGGACGATACGGTGGTAATAGGCCTGATCTCCAGAGACACCAGGGAGACAGCCTATCTGGAGGAGGTGGAGGAACTGTGGACATGGTGTAGAGACAACAACCTGGAGCTGAACGTTACAAAAACTAAGCAGATGGTTGATTTCAGGAGGCAGAGGCAGAAGAGCCGTTACACTCCTCTCAGATTTACAGGACCCTTATGGAGAGAGTCAGCAGCTACAGGTACCCCGGTGTCCACATCACAGAGGAGCTGATATTAACAAACCACATCTCCACCTTGGTAAAGAAGGTGAGACAGCGCTTATACTTCCTCAGATGGCTGAAGTAGTTCAACATCTCCACGACGCTGTTACGAGCCTTCTACACCTCAACCATGGAGCCGGTGCTCACCGGCAGCATTACCACCTGGTATGGCAGCTGCACTGCCATGGACAGAAAAGCTCTGCACAGAGTAATCAAGTGTGCAGAGCGTACATGCAGGACAGCATTGCCCAGCCTGCAGGACATCTATACCAGGCGGTGCACAAGCAGGGCCAGAATATTAAGGACATTCACCACCCTGGCAACGGACTGTTCAAGTGGCTGCCGTCTGGCAAGCGCCTCCGCTCTTGTATGGCCAGAACAGAAAGGTTGAGGAGGAGTTTCTTTCCTCAAGCCATAAGGACTCAGAACTGTACCCCCCCACACATACACTCATTCATACACACTAAGACACACATTCTGACACAACAAAAAGTGTTAGCTTAGACTGGGTGATGGTATATTGTTTTCTTGTATATTGGACTGTATATGGTCTTCTTTTTCTATTGTTATTTTTATTATTATTTATATTGTGATGCCAATTTTTATTTAATTTTATTTATACCTGTTTTTCGCACAATTGGGGCCTGTCGCAGCTCCCATTTCAGGTCATTGTCTTTGTCAGTGTCATGTGACAAATAAAGATTCTTATACTCTTATTCTTATTCTTATATATAAAGATGGCTAACCCTGATGTAGTGGAAAAGTGACGTTGAAATATCACAATTAATCGACTTTAATCAATTAAAAAAATATTCAATTACAATTTCCTGAATCAAAGCTTTGTTTCCTTAATTTTACGGCTGCTAAAGATTGGTTCCACGTGTTTCACATGGACGCTTATTGTGACGCACATGACATCAGGATCAACACAAACAAGAGACGAGGACAAAAAGGCAGAAAATGTCTATATGTTCTTTTTTCTTCATTGAAACCATCACTTAGTCTTTTAAGCTTTCACACAAACATTAAAAATATTTGTCTTTATTTTGTAACTTGTTAATCCATCTTAAGTTGTTTGTAAGTTGGATACAAGTGTGTTGAAGACTGCAGTGCACATATTGTTTGTAGATGTCATTTACTCATTTGTTTTTTATATCAATCGATACATTTATTGATATATTTATTTATCAATAAATATATATATTTATTTATATATAAGTATATATATTTATATATACTTTTATATTGTAATTTCTATATAGACATTTTTTATATATCATTTGAGTTTTATACTTTTTGTAGTAATAATATTGTATAGCCCTTTTCTTTTGTCCACTGAATCCATTATTCATTCACTCCACAGTCACACACAGACTGTCTAGCAAGTGCAGACTGATGGAAACGTGGCTGCCAATATGCGCCAATGGCCGGTGTGAATACATAACAGCACATGACTGGGAAAAAGTTGGGCAGTCAATTTGAACCGCCAACCCTCTGGTTATTGGACGACCTGCTCTTCAGCTGATTCTGGAATAAAGTTTTGTACTGTATGTCATTTTCAGACATGTCTGTTACACAGTTTTACTATGTTTTCTCCCCTATTCAAATAATCATTTAATCTAATTGAAGAAAATAATCGATAGATTAATCAATTACAAAAATCATCGATAGCTGCAGCTTTACTTGATATTATGAGTCTTGGATGGACTGGTGTGCCGCCTTGGTCAAGTTTCCCTCAGTGAGATTTTATTCTCAGTGGATTTCAGGTTAAATTATAAATGTAATGTACATCAGTCACATCATCAGTCAAAATGCGCTAATTGTTCTCACCAGTGTTTCACTGAATCCAACCTCAAATATCATTACCACATTGGAAGTTACTACCTATGTACTTCCCATTTCCATTCTGTTTTCCCACAATGCCACAGGGCCCCTGCATGTGCAATCCGTGACCAGTTCTGACATTGTCTTGTGTGTTGTTTTTTTTTTTAATATCTGGGACAGAAAATAAAGCTCCTCCCCACTGCAGCATTAAAAAATTCAACTTGACTCTGTTTCAGTTTTTAGGGTAAAATACCTTGTTAATCAGTAAGCCTACACTGTCCACCAGGGGCCTCTGAAGCTCTTTGGAAACTATTGTTGTTGAGATGAGGGGGGGCGGAATCCCACCAGTAACTACCCATAGGACTGGGTGAGGGGTTTTTACTGAAGTCATGGGGTAACATTCAGAGGAATTCAATGACAAGAAGTAGCCGCCCTTTCAAATGAGGTACGCACTTAGCTAAATACAGATCAGGAGTTAGTGTAGACAAGGCTTCAGTGTGCTAAAAAGTGGTGCGTGCGAGTCTTAAAGCAGAGAAAGGAGGCATGAAATGTGAAAAGTGGAATGTGAGAGCGAGACGAAGTGTCATTACAGGTGTGAAGTTCTGTGACGTGAGGAACTGCTGGAGCTGCTGCTGCTGTTGCTGCTGCTCGAGGAGAAGCTGCTTCTGCTGCTCTGACAGGAGGGAAGACCTGAAACCAAGCAACAACACACATTTCAGGTGGATACAACTGCACACAGATGCATACCAGTGAGCTAAAAAAAAAAAAATCTGACAAAATGCGATTATTTTTGAAACTAACGTATTCATCACATGCTGCTGGAGCTGCATCACAATTATCTCTATATGATGGCACAAATTATTCTCAAGAAGAATTCGTTTTACCAGTAAAATGTGCCCCAACTGCAATCACATAAATGGTGTCAAGATGATCCAGGTATTCATTTTAATCACATAAAACCAGGTGGTTAGTGTAAACCACTAGAAAATTAGAGCAGTGAATCTCATAGTATCTGGAGCAAAAGCAGTCACACTACATACTTGACATTTTGGTCTCTATTTTTTATCTAAAATGTTTCTTTTTAAAACTGTTCACATTTTTAATTCAGAGACTGAGACATGCATTTTCGTGTTACCTTAACAAAACAGTGAACCTAATGGAAGACGTTTGTACAGTAATGGAGGAGGAATTAAAAGATTTAGTACAGACTAAATGCAGCACAGCTGTTGCAGCCACAGCCAGGAAGGAAAACTGACAAACTGCTAAGAGTATCAATGTGTGTTCATAATTCTTATTGCCATCATTGTGTATTCCAATAAAATAATGTGTTGGCCTTCCTATGTATCCACACACCATTCATGGGATCCTGTCTGATGATATAAGTTCCTAATACATCTAATTGGTCAGTAGGTGGTGCTTTTATTCGTTTCAGAAATTTCCCTACATCAGTGGAAGACTTGGCCACATGGGAGGGGAAATTCAATGTTTTTTTCAATGAAAAAAAAAAGATCTATAAATTCAGATGATTCTGGATATTATTACCGCGTTATTTTTGGACAAAAAACTAGAGCACCCCAAAAACTAAACATACAAAAAAATAAAAGTTAAAGTCAACTAGGAAGTAATTTGGTTTTGATGCTATACATCCTGTTTTTACAATAAATTGATTTTGGCGGTGCTCAAAATGTCTTGGCTGCTGCCCCGAATCCTTTCAATAGTAGGGAAAACTCTGTCATAACAGTTTGTCCTGAAGGAAACTAAACCACTGTTGTGACACAAGGTTGAACCTGAATTTACCATCGCTAACCCTAAATGCAGCTTTGTAACACAGACCCCATCTCTAGGACGTCTGATGTGATAAACCAGTCTGGACAAAGATGATGTACTGACTGATAACATTACTATGGTGACAGACCCAGGAAGTCTTGCAGAGTGACCTCCTCTTGTCATTGTAACAGAGTGGGTACGTACGGGCTCACACTCTTGGGAAGCTGGAAGCTCTGTGCCAACGCCTGAGGGTTAAGCGGTGGCGGTTGGGGGCGCAGGACGGGCAGCGTGGGCTGAGGGCCAGTTTGGACCGGAGACTGGATCACCCCGTTCAGACTCCCCAGCACCCCGTTCATATTCAGCTGGGGACTTCCAGTGAGGGATGCCATGAGGCCGCCCACCACAGCCGAGCCACCTCCCTGACTGATGGATGCCAAACCGTCGCTCAAGCCTCTACTCAGCCCATTGAGCAGCGGTTGGCCAAAAGAAGCGGGGCTCTGCTGGGGAGGGGGCGTGCTCTGGAATGAAAGGGAGGAGCTGCTGCGGGACGGGCTACCAGAGTGGAGCTCCTGGAAAGAAGACACAACAAGTGCATTTAGGTCTGGATTTTCAGCTACACAACCGCACACAGCGTATACAGTCTGTGTTAAGGCTGGGCCATTAACTGATTGGTAGCCTATAATGATGATGCGTTTTGGAGATTTATACTTACTGCTAGATATTAAAGAATAAAACACAAAATACATAATGTACACAAAATAATTAAACGTGATACATGTAAATCCTCATGTGTGTAGATCTTCTGTTTGAGTAAAACAGCACATTAATACATAGATGTTTGTTCCAAAGTCGTCGTATATTGAAAAAAAAAAACCAAAACATTTTTTAAAAAAGCCTCTACCGTCTATACTGTGTTCTGGTCTCATTTACAGACAAGAGCTGAAATGATAAATCAATTAATCAACTCGACTCAATTTTTACAAAAATTACTCGATTAGAATTTTCCTGAATTGAAGCTTTGTTTCCTTAGTTTTCATTGCTAAACATTGGTTCCACTGTTGTTTCACGTGGTTACTTATTGGGGCGCACATGATGCCAGGATCAACACAAAGGCGTTTGTTAGTTCCATCTTAAGTTGTTACTAAGTTAGTAAGTTGGATCCAAATGTGTTGAAGACTGCAGTGCACATATAGTTTGTAGATGTCATTTGACCTGTTTGTTGTTTATAGATTTTATATATACTTTTATACTGTTGTTATTGTCATTTCTATACAAATATTCTTTATACATCCTTTTACTTTTATACTTTTTGTGGTTGTTTCAGCTGGTTCTGGAATAAAGGACAATTTGTTTGTCATTTTCACTCATGTTTTTTTAAGATTTGTACAAATTTGTATTTTTTTTGCCAATTCAAATCATAATCATTTAATTGAAGCAAAGAAAATAATCTATGGATTAATTGATTACAAAAATAAACGATAGCTGCAGCTCTATTTACAGACTTGCTGCCTCTGGCTGCTGTTAGTGTAAATGTTTGATTCACAGTCAGGGACAGTGTGGCATGGATTCACTGCACCTCGTAAACCCTGGAATCTCCAGTGGTTTGGAAGGAAAAATGTGTGGGTTCAACAGACATGACAGACCATTCAAGTTAACTTTATAACTTCACATATCTGTGCTCAAACAGTTAAAAACTATTTCAAACAGGAAAGTTGATATTTTGATTCTTATTTTCACATAGTATGTCATCACAGTAGAGAATCAAAATGCTCCATGTTAAAATTGTACTCATTAAACATCTTTCTGCAGGCTTAAAGTTTTAGCAAGATGCTATTCAAACTGACTGCAGCATCCAATAATATTTTGTAGTAATATCGTCTTCTTCAGCAAAATCTATCATTAACTGAACATAAACCAAGCGTCTCCATCCGCCATCATTTATCAGACTACATGGGATGTACTGGTGAATCCATATTGTAGAAGATGACGGTGTTTTCACGTTCACTATGGAAAAAATATCATGCTCATATTATTTGCCACATTGCCCAGCTATCTACAGTTGTTGTTATCTCTGCAAGTGTGACAATATCATCATCATTTTTAGTGGTAAGAAGGAAGCTACAGGTCCTGACCTCAGAGGAGGTAACAAATGAGGTGTCATTCAGGAAGCAGGTTTTAGGCAGGGGACTCTTATTGGTGCTCAGAGGGTCTACAGAAAGGAGAGGTACAAACACAGAGTCAGAACTACAAAATCTAACACAAGCATATTTGATACCATGTTACTTACAGTACTTTGGCAAACAGGAAGTAAGGCGGTGTTTTCAAAGAGAACGGAAAAAGATACATCAGTCACCTCATCTGACTCTAGACCTAAAGGCAGACCTGATGTTTACTTAAGTATAATTTCACCATAGTTAAAACCTTAGTAGGCAGATTGCAGGAAAAAACTGTTGGAGTTAGAAATACACAAATAGTGATCTTTACAGCTGTGTATACAGATGTCAAATATGTTACAGCAGTGAAGTGAAAGTGGGAAGATGCAAATGAAACCTAGATGACGACAGCAAGCTGCTGATTTTGTGGAAGACATGATGTACATGGTTGTGGCATCATCAAGTTCTTCTGCAAGAAAATGTTATATTTTTCCCCAAACAACCCCCCCTCCAAAAATATATATATATATAAATAAATAAATAAATAAAATAAGCATAGTTTTTCTTTC
>JAPQRQ010000001.1:26286510-26305253 GCA_037367365.1 Apogon talboti
AGCATTGGGGTGTGCATACACCCCACGTGACCATTCATGTTTGAATAGGCCACGTGACCAACCAAGGGTTAAAAAGTGTCATAAAAAGGAAAGGCCATGTGACACGGTGGTAAACATGTCTTAAGTGTGATACAGGCTGCAAAACACAAATGCTTCTGTTAACAAAATACAATGTACATGTATAAATACATGTTTTGTCATATTTTACAAAATATCTCCCCTTTCTGGAAATGGGGTTTGTGTGAGTTATCACAGCTCAAATCTGTGATAAGGTGTTGACATGAGCTGATAAATACTATATCTCATGTAACTTTGCAGCACTGTCATCAGGGCTGAACTGGAAATTCAAGCCTGTCCTCTAAATGCTTTCTGATTGATTTTCTATGGAGCTGAGGGTGCAGTGTGTCTGGCATCACAGAGCGCGACAACAAACCCACGCCTCTGTTCAGGTCCCTGCATTAAACAGTCATTACTCAAATGAACTCTCCCTGGGGCAAATATATTTAAGGAGACTTCAGGGCATTTCCTTTCAGAGGATGGAGGCTAGGACGTATAAAAACCAAGAAAAGTTGGGATGGCGTGAAAACAAATTAAAACAGAAAGTAGTGATATTAAATTGCTCTTTGACTTGTACTTTAGTGTGGTATGAATGCGACATTATCCAAAACATCCGAGAAAAAGTTGGAACAAGAGCAGTTTATGGATAATAAATGTTAAAAGAGTTAAAATAATGTAATGAAAAAGCTCTGTATCACTTCAAAGATGTATTGTTAAAGCTGAAATGCACAGTGACATTTTGGGGCAGCACAAAATATTTCCAGGGACATCCATGCAAATTTCAGTGAGACAATGTAAATCCACATTGTGCACACATTCCAAAGGCCTGGCTGAAGAGGAGGAGAGTGCAAGCATCTTGAAACACAAAATACAACAATTAAGAACCCATACCGTAGAAAACTTTAAGACCTTAAGCCTGCAGACAGATTGAGACAAACAAATCTGAAACACATCATCACTAAGTGTCACTCAGTCCCTGGATGTCTTTTAAGTGTTGTAGAAAGAGACAGCAATATTACAAAGTGATCCATTTTTACTGTCCTGATGTTTGAATGAACTGAATGTGTTGCAGAAATCAAAATGGAAATAAGTGCTCATTTTGGAACAACTACAACATAGTAATGTTCTGTTGTACTGTTAACAGTGTGAGACAGGTCAAAGCTACTAGTCACTCATTTTTATTTTACATATTATCCAAAATGTTGCTGATTTGGGCTTGTAAAACACATCAACCGCTTTCTTTAAAAAGCTGCTGATTTCAGCACTTGTCTATTTTATTTGTAAAAAATAGTATTATGTGTAAAATAGCTCAGACTTGTGTATTCACAGTGAGAACTGACGTGCATGTATGTGAATCAGCAGACTAGAAATAGTATTTTTTTGAGTCCAAAATGTTCTGCATCTTTTTTTGCATGTGTTTCACATAGTGTCGTGGTAGGGCTTTTGTTTATTTCTGGTTGTCTTCCTTTAAATTCAGCTGCTTGTACCTCAGTGTGGTCATTTGTCTTCCAGACGGCCTGATGAGGTTAAAGTGTTTTACCAGAAAAAATTGAAAAAAAACAAAAAACAAAGCCCTCCCAGGCTAGAAATCCCGGAGGCTTTCCTCTGTGTATGATCTGCTCTATGGTCTCACTCACTGTTCACTCCCATCTCTCCGTTGCCGTGTTTTTCCAGCAGGAGCTCGATGTGGGAGCTGGCCGGGGGGACGTTCTCGGGACGGGCTCGGACCCCGGCGCCCAGCCCGTCTCTCTGGTCGAACAGAAGAGGAAGACAGCTCATGGGAGACCTGGGTGATGAAGAAGGGGAGAGCGTCAGCGGTCTGCAGCTGGCCTGGGAAACTACCAACAAAACCCTGGAACTGGGCCATTTTCTAAACAGTTTCTGGTGAGCTTGGATTTTCCTGTTCTTTTTCTTTGCTCATTACTAAAACAGAAGCTGAAATGTAGTCAGTGGGAAAATAGAGCCTAAAGCAGGGTGGCAAACTCCGGTCCTCGAGAGCCGGTATCCTACACGTTTTAGATGTTTCCCTCTTCCATCACACCTGGTTCAATTAATGACCAGCTCATCACTAAGCTCTGCAGAAGCCTGATAGTGATGTAATGGTGTCCAGGTGTGATGGAAGAGGGAAATATCTGAAACATGCAGGACAGCGGCTCCCAAGGACCGAAGTTCGCCACCCCTGGTCTAAAGGATGTGAATGAATGTTAGACCGATTCATTCCTGAAACTGTTCTTTAATCTTTGTCTACAGGCTGTATGCACTACAAACACTGTGACATGGGTCTCAGTCTCATATGAGGATGTGAAAACAAGGTGAGAAAATCCAGAATGAGACGTACTGTGAAGAGAGACTTTCTCTTGGTGAGTTCCCCTGACATGGAAAGCGACAGTCATCGAGGTCGGACTCTGAAAAGAAGGACAAAAAAAACAGGTCACTTCACGACACTGCCAGAAATACAAATACTAATCCATTTTTAAGCCGAGATGAGATGATGAGATAAAACAAGTCATTTATAGTAGGAAATGTCTGCAGCGATCTTCCATGTGCCTGCTCTTTGCAGCAGATTTTTGTTTAATTTTCATTTAACATGTCTCCTGGCTGTTATGCATGCCATGAAATGTGCTTTTAGTGTATCCCTCAAACAGAGGTTTCTCAGCCGTAGACACAACCTCATATCGCCAAAATCTTTTCACCGTGAAGAAGAGGAGAAAAGTGTGTTTTTCTGGGTTCAAAAAACAATGCATTTATGATCTATCATTGTGTGTAACGACTAAATTGGATTTTGATTTTGAGGCTCATAGTTAAAATTCTTTAAGTTACTGGGCTCTGGGAGACAAAGTGTATGAAAGAGGACAGCCGACTACATTTGTGGTGAATATGGTGTGCTATGAATCTACAAGAAATGTTTGAAATATTTCCAAGAGCCTGAAGTGAAGACATTAACCAGTCATAGTATGAACTTTTGGTACAAAAATCGGCAAAAAACAGGAGAGCTAAAGTGATTGTATTAGTCCTGTACTAGATAGAGACACCAACTCCATAACATCTGAGGTTTTGTGACATATTTAAAGTTTCAACCATGTTTTTATGTCAAAGCATAACATGGTAATATGGCTCTAAAAAAGATGAGGTTTTAATCACTTTCACAATACAAAGTCATTGGAAATGACTGGGAATTTTTTTTCACAGTTGTATTTTTCCATAGTTACTCCGCCTGTAAATTCACCCATCTTCATGTGTGATTTGGTATGTTTTGTTGTCAAATATTAATGTGTCTCTGTGTTTGCACACAGCGGGCACATATACAGTGGCAAGACAAAGTATGTGAACCCTTTAACATTTCCCAGTTGTCTGCATGTCATGGTCATAACGTGATCTAATCTGCATCGAAATGGTCACAATTCAGGTTTGGAAATTCCTGCTTCTAATTATGTCTTTTTGGAGTCATTAGCCTAAGGGTTTATTTACTTTTTCCAGCAACACTGTGTTTAATTACCATGTTCAATAAAAGCATGAAATATTATAATTGTTGGTGTGGTATTAGGTTAAGCACATTGTGTTTGTCTGTACTTGTGACTCTGTGATTGGATCACACTTTAGGACCAGATTAAATCAAATCAAATTTTATTTACATAGCGCCAAATCATAACAGAAGTTATCTCATGACATAGAGCTGGTCTAAACCAGACTCATGCACAAAACTAGAACATTTTAAAGGGTGTTTTGCTTAACTGAAAATAACTCGTGCCAGAGGAGTTTCAACTTCCTTGTTGAAGTTGTTTAACGCACAAAAGCAGCTTCTTTTTGTGAGTAAATGCAGATACTGCTGCTGCTGTTACCTGGCAGTGAGGTCTGGGCTTGGCTCAGTAGTGGCGGCAGCGTCGGGGCTGTGGACAGACAACTGGCAAAAGGCTGCGATGAGGACAGACTGTAGGAGGCGCTGGAACCTGGAGGGACCTTTAACACAGAGACCAAATGACTCCTTAATCTTCAATTCATGAATGTTGGATGCATAGGACTGTCACTTTCACACAAGAAAATCTTAGATGATTATGTCTCTTTAAGATCAGTATATCAGTTTGTGAGTTGTACTGGTTACATACTTAGACATGACTGAAAACAATACTCTTTATCTCTCAAAGACCCAAACAGCTATTGGAAAGCAAAATCATCTACTTATCTGTTAAATAACTTTTTAATCATTACACCTTTTATACCTGAAATAATTCAGATATAATACAGTTTGTCATCTTTTCATGGTCATCAGATAACCAGGGGTATGAAAAAGTTTGGGGACCCCTAACAATTTCTGTTATTTTCATTGATAAATCATTAGGTGTTTGGATCAGCAATTTCATTTTGATATATCAAATAACTGATGGACACAGTGATATTTCAGCAGTGAAATGAGGTTTACTGGATGAACATAAAATGTTCAATATGCATCAAAACAAAATCAGACAGGTGCATACATTTGGGCACCTCGATAGAAAAATTACATCAATATTTAGTAGAGCCTCCTTTGGCAAAACTACCAGCCTCTAGGCGCTTCCTATAGGCTCTAATGACTGTCTGGATTCTGGATGAAGGGATTTTGGACCATTCCTCCGAACAAAACATCTCCAGTTCAGTTAGGTTTGATGGCTGCCGAGTGTGGACATCCCGCTTCAATTCATCCCACAGATTTTCAACGATATTCAGGTCTGAGACTGGGATGGCCATTCCAGAACACTGGACTTGTTCCTCTGCATGAATGCCTGAGTAGATTTTGAGCAGTGTTTTGGGTTGTTGGATCATTGTCTCGTTGAAATATCCAGCCCCGGCGTAATCTGCTGATATTGAGTGGAATCCATGCGACTCTCAACTTAAACTAGATTCCCAGTACCTGCATTGGCCACACAGCCCCACAACATGATGGAACCTCCACCAAATTTCACTGTGGGTGTGTTCTTTTGCCACCATGCATATCGCCCCTTGTTATGACCAAATAACTCCATTTTTGTTTCATCAGTCCACAGCACCCTATTCCAAAATGAAGCTGGCTTGTCCAAATGTGCTTTTGCGTACCTCAAGCATCTCTGTTTGTGCGTGCAGAAAAGGCTTCTTCTGCATCACTCTCCTTGTGCAAAGTGAGCTGAATTGTTGAACGATGCACAGTGACACCATCTGCAGCAAGATGATGCTGTAGGTCTTTGGAGGTGGTCTGTGGGCTGTCTTTGACCGTTCTCACCATCCTTCACCTTTGCCTCTCCGATGTTTTTCTTGGCCTGCCACTCCTGGCCTTAACAAGAACTATGCCTGTGGTCTTCCATTTCCTCGCTATGTTCCTTACAGTGCAAACTGACAGCTGAAATCTCTCAGATAGCTTTTTGTAGCCGTCCCCTAAACCATAATGTTGAGCAATCTTTGTTTTCAGGTCATTTGAGTTGTTTTAATGCCCCCATGTTGCCACTCTTCAGAGGAGAGTCTTCAGAGGAGAGAAGAAAAACTTGCTATTGGCCACCTTAAATACCTTTTCTCATGATTGGATGCACTTGTCTATGAAGTTCAAGGCCTAACTAGCTCATCAAACCAATTCTGTTTTCCAATTAATCAGTGTTAAGTAGTTCCAGGTACTCAAATCAACAAAATGACAAGGGTGTCCACATTTTTGCACAGCTTATTTTTCACGTCTGATTTAATTTCATACAACTTAATATTGCTCCACTAAAACTCTGTGTCTGGACAATACCCCAGTCCACTATAGGGTGACCAGATGTCCCTCTTTGTGTGGGACAGTCCTGCATTATTGTTATTTTTTTACACATCCCGCGAATTGAAATGCTGTCCCACATTGTTATTAACAGTCAGCATGAATACTTCCTGCCACTGTGTTTCCTTATGTGAGCAAACTTGCATTTAAATAAAATATATGAAGTTTGTCCCTCGTCCAGTGAGTTAGGATCTGGTCACCCTAAGTCCACACCACCCTATTCCAAAAGGGATAGAAGATGAATGGTATGCCACTGTGATCACTTCCTGTGAAGACAGAGTAAATGACAGTGGATGGACACACTTGATTTTATATTCAGTTAATGATACAGTTGTGCTCATAAGTTTACATACCCTAGCAGTATTTGTTATTCTTTGGCCATTTTTCAGGGAATAAGAATGATAATACAAAAACTTTTCTTTCAGTCGTGGTTAGTGGTTGTGTGACACCATTTATTATCAAACAAATGTATTTGCTCTTTTAAAATCCTACTAACAACAGAAACTATTCAGATGACCCTGATCCAAAGTGGACATCCCCTAGTTCTTAATCGTCTGTATCGGCCCCTTTAACATCAATGACAGCTTGAACTCTTTTATGGTCGTTGTGGATGAGTCTCTTTATTTTCCCAGATGGTAAAGCTGCCCATTCTTCTGGGCTAAAAGCCTCCAGTTCCTTTAACTTCTTGGCCTGTCCTTCATAACTGCATGTTTGAGATCTCCCCAAAGTGGCTCAATGATATTGCGGTCAGGAAACTAAGATGGACACTCCTTCACCTTCACTTTTTTCTGCTATAGCCAATGACAGGTGGACTTGGCCTTGTGTTTTGGGTCATTGTCATATTGGAATATCTAAGACTGTCACATGCGGATTCTGTCAGGGTATGTAAACTTATGATCACAACTGTACATTGAGCTAAAAGTGTCCCTTTTTCTTCAGTTTTCCCTTTTTCTGATATAACCCTCAACTTTAATCTGAGCTTTGATGAACATCTACATGATCAGTAAATGTAGTAAAATACCTGACTTTCATTGAAAAAGCACAAAATACAGAGGGTAATATTATAATAAATGGTGATAAATCATAATAGGTTAAATAGCGAGAAAAATTCATTTGGGAACTGGCACAAAAGTAGCACTGGGTCATTATGGGTTAATAAATGCTTTACTACTATCCATGGAAATGATAAAACAACAGCTGCAAGTACTGTTTAGTTTCACCACCAGTCTATCCCATATTCATTAGAAATGCTTTCATGAATTTCAACTGTATTTTGATCCTCCTTGTCTCATGTACCGGTGTTGTCACAAAAGTCATGTAATATAAAGAATACACTATGACAACCTGAACAACCCTTAAAGTAACTGAAGTTTAGAGTTTAACTTGTTGCTGGTCAGTGTCATGACTTTAGCATCTGTTACCTGTAGTATTACCTGTGAGGACCACACTTTAAGATATGTTGGTTTGGCTGAGACTTTGTACTCGTTTGTAGTCGCTTTAGCGTTTTACTGTGGACAGAGATTTTTTTGTAAAGGCAGGTCATTTTTTAAGAAACAGAGGTGGAAAATACCCTTTTAGGAAAGTATCCATATTAGTGTGGACATGGCATTAGATCAAACAGGCCTACGTAACATTTACCAAGTCTAACACCGGTGCTTTATGTTTGTCTGTCACTTACTGGATGGGATTACTGTGTTCATATACTATTTTGATTTTTGGAATGTTTCTCAAAATGTTCTTGCCATGTATCTGATCTGGTCTCAGTCTAGGGGGTTTTGACAATAACACTAGTGACTCCTAACAGTCAGTTTATAAAGATATATGACAGAAAAAAAACAAAAGAACACTTTCACATCAAGTACTGTGGTTGATTAAGTTTCAGTTTTTTAAATTTTGTATTTGTTTCCATCTCAGCCAATAAATACACTAAATTGTTACACTAATTACCTTCATATACTGTACAGAGTCAGAGAGTACTTCACCATTCAAGGACGGCTCAGGTACCTGTGTGTTGGAGACGGCGTTGACTGATGAAAGCGAGAGTGAGGAGACGTGTGATGGAAGGAGTCCTGAGGAGAGAGGGGTGCTACACATGCCCGCTCCCAGGGACAACGAGGTGCTGCACAACCCCCCACCCAGAGAGAGGGGGGTACTGCATACCCCCCCGCCCAACGTCAGAGGGTCCTTTAGACTGGAATAAATACCTGCAGGACAAAGAGTTTAGGAAAAACAGACTTCATATACTGTAAGATAGAGAAGAGCACATCAGCAGTAGAGTTATTATCATTATCAGCGGTTATAGGATGCTCTGTCTGTTTCAGCTTTGTAATGAACTTCAGTAGAGCTGAAACAATTAATCTTTTAAAACAATTTGATTACAATTTTCCTGAATTGAAACTTTGTTTCCGTATTTCACACGGATGCTTACTCTGATGCACATGATGCCAGGGTCAACACAAACAAGATGGAATGTAGCTCAGAAGAGACAAGGACTAAAAGGCAGAAAATGTCTACCCGCTCACTTGTTTACATTGGAACCATCACTTCTTTAAACTTTTAAGCTTTCACACAAACATTTAAAATATTTCTCTTTATTTTTTTCAGTTGTATGTTAGTTCCATTTTAACTTGTTAGTAAGTTGAATCCAAATGCGTTGAAGACTGCAGTGCACATATTGTTTGTAGATGTCATTTGACTTTTTATATCTAAAGATATTTTTTATATACTTTTATACTGTTGATATTGTTGTTATTTCTATATAGATAATTTTTATATATTGTTTTACTTATATACTTTTTGTGGTTGTTGTTTCAGCTGGTTTTGGAATAAAGGACAATTTGTTTGCCATTTTTACGCGTCTTTTTCAAATTTTGACCTTTTCTTGCCTATTCAAATAATCTATAATAATTTAAACTAATTTTATGTTGTACTTCAGCAACATGGAGTCAATTTTAGAGCACTTTTATATCTCTGAGTAATTTAGTTGTATAGGACTAAATCAAATCATGAGCACATCATAAATCACTGGGATTAGGAAAATAAATTCACATACTGGAGTATTTTATGTATTTTAGTCAGTTGGGGGATCCAGGAAAAAATGTTCCATGACCCATCTTAGCATCCTGCTCTAACTTTGGAGGGGAAAGGAGCCCTAAATATCAAGAATTGAAAAATTATAAAGTAATTATCAAATCTCACCACCATCAGTGAATGCAGCACTTAGGGATGGCTTTTAAAGTACATTCTTATTAAGGATATTATATAACAAATTAATGGTGACTAATTTTTTTATGTCATGGGGAAAATGATAGTGTGTAACAAATAATATTGGACTGAACTGTGAGGGAAAATAATTGCTCAAAAATGATGTTCAGTCCTATTATTTTATAATAAAGTAAATACTATTACTGCTACTGCTACTACTACTACTAACAAAGTAAGGGTTGTAACCACTAGTGGGATAGTTGACAAATAGTTGATGGCAAAATTAGTTGACGACTAATTCTTGATGAGTTCCTGAGTATTTTGTTGTTTGCTTAACAAACTTTGTTAGGAACTGTAATTGCTATGCACAAAACGCACTTTTGTTTAAGGGAAAAATTTATTTTATTACTGCTTGTAATATTTGTTGAATATTGAATTGAATATTTGTTTAACAAACTTTTGTTATCAAATGCATCACATGTTCTTGTTAAAGGAAAGAAAATGTATTTTATTGCTACAATTAGGGCTGGGCGATATGGCCTAAAAAAAAAAATCTCCAATTTTTTAATGAAAAACTCAATTTTCAATTCCATTTTCCATCCCCTATTTAAAAGACCCTAAGTGCAGACTGCAAATTAGGGATGTGAATCCCCACCACTGAGGCCGATTCGATACACATTTCGATACGCTACCAGCGATACTATTCATTAACAATACAGTGAACCCTCTGCCGATACAATACGATTCACCCCTATTTACCATGGGATGCGATTAATTAATGATTTGACAATGATTTGACTTTAGACAATGCGATTTGGTTTTATACGGTTCATGGTGTGATTCAAAACGATTCAACACAAAGAGGGGGCAATGCCCCCTTAAACAAATGTCCTACCCCCTCAAATGAAAGTTTGCGAAATTTCAGGAGGTAGGGAAAAGGTAGATGAGCTTCTCAACAGCGGGAGATGTAAAGGAATTAGTAACGTGTTAAGTTTCACTGTCACTTTGCACATTCCCATTGTGAGGTAAGCGCAGCACAGACGGCGCAGCTTATGGCAAGCCGTTTTAACATTTAATAACACGACTGGATATGTATTAAAGATATCCGTAATTCAATTTTTCTTAGTCAAAATGAACATTTCAGATATCTATGATGACATTCTTCCTAGAAGAAATGACGTCACTTTTGCCATTCATGTGTATTGGGCTTTTAATTTCAGATATCCACAATTACATTCTGGATATCTGCAATAGAATTCTTCCTAGTCAAAATGAACATTTCAGATATCTACAATGACATTCTTCCGATCCACAATTGTCATTTCAGATATCCAAAATGAAAAACTATTGCAGATATCCAGAATGTAATTTTAAATATCCAAAATACATTGTGACTAGTAAAAATGTTATTATGGATATCCACAATTCGTATTATGACTAGTAAAAATGTAATTTCAAATATCTAAAATCTAAATAATGTCTAGTAAATATGTAATTTCAGATATCCTTAAATGTATTGATGATATCTGTTGACTGGGTTAGATATCTGAAATGTTTATTTTGACTAGGACGAATTCTATTGCAGATATTCAGAATGTTTATTCTAGATATCCAAAATGTAATTGTGGATATCTGAAATTAAAAGCCCAATACACATGAATACACCGGTGCAGTCGCATCGCAAACGTCTGTATCGGACCACCGATTCAAATCAGTCAATCTCTCCATCCCTATTGCAAATATGTTGAAAAAAACATTAACTCTTTTCACAATCACGTGGAAATCTCTTTTCACTGTTTCACTGTTTCCACTCTTATACTGTTGTGGCGCTGTTGCGGATCAAGTGATTTACTTTCTTTAGTGCAAAAACATAAGAGTTTTTTTTGGGAAAAATGAAGGTCTGGTTGTACAGTTTTCGAACTCGAATCACCGGAATCCCATACCAACATACACAGAACCATTCGCTTTGAATAGGAGAATGCTGGCTCCGCGGGAAACGCGCGCAGTTTCAGATGATTATGGACACAGATTCTGACAATTCACTGTATGATGAAACTTCAGAAGAACTTTTAGAGACAGTGACTGTTATGTCTATGATTAACACGCCCTCCGAACAGGAAAAATGTATTATGATGGTGCAGGAAGTGATGTGTGTTCCATAGTTACGGAAAGTGAGACAAGTATATCGGTGTGATATGTCGTGATTTAATTCAGTTAACTCTGCTTAATTCAGCATTAAAGTAGAGACACAACACTGGCGACGAGGATCATCTTGCTTAAGACAGTTATATATTTAAGTTTAATTGGTTAGACAGTATGGAAAAATCCGGAATTCAGAACTTTGCATGCTATACCAAACCAGCTACGCTAGGTTCTAGATGGAAACGATGGCTAACGTCATTCAAGCTATATGCTAATGGAAAGGGACTGATCCTGACTGAAAATGCATCAGTTGAGACAAAACAACAGACACGTGCACTGCTGCTACACCTGGCTGGACAAGATGTTCAGGATGTTTTCTCAACATTGCCGGGCACTGGCGAAGCATCTGATTATAAAGCTGCGGTGGACGCTTTGAACGGATACTTTATGCCTCAAGTCAACGCAGCGCTAGCAAGACACGCATTTCAGAAGTTACACCAAAGGCCAGGTGAGACGGTGCATCAATTTGCCACACGGTTGAGACAGGCTGTAAGAGACTGTGGATATGGCGGAGATTCGGATAATCAAATAAGGGATGCCATTTTAAGTAAAGGAACATCAGAATATGTGTGTAGGAAACTTCTAGAAGAAGGCAGTGGGCTGACGCTCACACGCTTTGGATATAGCTAGCCGATGTGAGAGCATCGAGGAGCAAATGGCGAACATGTCACGCACTTTGACCAACGCAACGACAGACGATGTCAACCACATCACCCAAAAAGGAAAAGCAAGGACACTGGAATGCAAAAGGTAAACCAAATAGAGACAATAAGAATGATGGAAGATGCCATAGATGTGGACACTCAGACCATGTTGGCAGAGATCCAAAATGCCCAGTGCGTGCTCAGATATGCCACAAATGCCAGGGTAAGGACCATTTTTTGATTGTGTGTCGTACTAAAAGTGGGAAAACCAGGCAGAAGATAAACAATGTGGATGAACAGAAAGACTTTAAGTTCGCTGTCAATCACAGAATGCCAGAAAGACTTGACTTTTGTCTTGGGGGAGTTAACTTAAAAATGCTGATTGACTGTGGCACAACAAGTAATGTGATGGGCAAAAATGCATGGGAAAAATTAAAAGCAGGACACATTGTCATTCATATGTCCCTAAGACACAGAGAAGCTTGTATGCTTATTCCTCCAGTGAGCCACTACCAGTTAAGGGTGCATTTACTTGTGATGTATCGAGAGGAAACAAAACTGAACACGTAAAGTTCATTGTCATCAAAGGAAAAGGCAGAAGCTAGGAAGAGAGACCACAATGCGTCTAGGAGTCCTGAGAATAGGAGCTGATATTGCAGCTGTCACAGACATCAAGCAAACGCTCCAACAACAATACCCTGAAGTGTTGAAGGGAGTTGGAAAATTAAGAATGAAACAAGTCAGTCTACACATCAACCCTGAGGTGAAACCTGTTGCCCAGCCTCAGAGGCGCATTCCATTTAATCTCTGGGGGGCAGCAGAATCCAGAAAAAAAGGAGTAAGTGGACTTGGACATTATTGAACCGGTGAACAGGCCCACACCTTGGGTCAATCCGGTTGTGATTGTTCCCAAGCCTGGGGATGATGTTAGATTGTGTTTGGATATGAGATGAGCCAATGAAGCCATAGTGAGGGAACGCTTTCCAATCCCTACTGTGGACGAGCTGCTCCAAAGCATGAATGGCTCAGTCATATTCAGCAAATTAGACTTGAAGCGGGGTTACCACCAGTTGGAGCTGACCCCTGAATCACGTGAGATCACCACATTCGCTGTGCACAATGGAGTGTACAGGTACAAAAGACTATTGTTTGGTGTGTCATCCGCCAGTGAGCAATACCAACACCAGATAGCCAATGCCTTAGCTGGAATTGAAGGTGTTGAAAACATTTCTGATGATGTGATTATACAGTACATGCAGGTGACCAGGACACACATGACAGATGATTGCATGCGGTCATGGCAAGACTCAGAGACACTGGGTTGACACTTAATCCATAAAAGTGTCAGTTCAACATGGACAGGTTGATTTTTCATGGGGATCTTGTTGTCAGAGAAGGGCATTGGACCAACAGAGGAGAGAGTGCGAGCTGTGACAGAAGCACGGGAGCCAGAAAGCACCATGGAGGTGCAAAGCTTCCTTGGGCTTGTTGGATACAGCAGCAGATTTATCCCACAGTTTGTGACTCTGTCAGAACCACTGAGATGCCTGACAAGGAAAAACGAACCTTTCAAATTCGGGCCAGACCAAAAGCAGGCATTCAATGCTCTGAAAGCAGCGCTAGCTGAAGCAACCACACTTGCTTCCTTTGACAAGGATGCACCGACACAGGTAATAGTGGACGCAAGCCCTGTAGGATTAGGAGCAGTCCTTGTGCAGAACCAGGGAGGAATTAAAGTCCCTGTGTGCTATGTCAGCTGTAGCTTGACAGACTGTGAGAGGAGATACTCACAGACGGAGCGAGAGACACTAGGTCTAGTTTGGGCCTGTGAGAAACAGTTTGACTTGGTCACAAACCATCACAAACCATTGGAGGTGATCTATGGGCCACGTTCTAAACCCTGTGCGCGAATAGAGCGGTGGGTCCTAAGACTGCAGCCATATGAGTTTAAGATAGTCCACATAGCAGGGAAAAACAATATTGCTAATCAGCCAACGAGACTACTGTCCAATAGTGTGAGACAGACCAAGCACAGGCATGGGGCTGATGAATATGTGAGATTTGTGGCAGTGAGCACACCACCAAAAGCACTCACCACATGGGAAGTGGAGGAAGCATCACCACTGATGAAGAGCTTCAGGAGGTACATAAAGCCATAGCAACTGGACACTTTGAAAAGTGCAAACAGTGTGCTGCTGTTGCAAATGAACTATGCACAATTGGATATCTAGTTTTGAAAGGCACACGTATAGTGTTGCCACGGGCCTTGAGAGCACGAGCACTTTTACTAGCCCGTGAAGGACATCTGGGTATAGTGGGGACAAAACAACACCTGCAGACAAAAGTATGGTGGCCTGGCATGGATGGAGCAGCCGAGAGGCATTGCGAAGCTTGCCATGGGTGCCAGATAGTGGCCAGACCTGATCCACCTGAGCTGTTGAGACCAACACCACTACCGGATGGACCATGGCAGGATGTCGCTATTGATCTATTAGGTCTTCTCCCATCCAACCAATCAATTTTAGTGGTAGTAGACTACTTCAGCCATTACTACGAGTACGATGTCATGACCACCACCACTTCAGAAAAGGTCATAGACAGATTTGAATCAAGTCTTGTTCAGCAGACATGGACTACCAGTCACTTGTAAGTCTGACAATGGGCCTCAGTTCAGATCCAAACAGTTTAGACTGTATTGCGAGGAAAATGGAATCACACATGTGAAAACTACTCCGAAATATGCACAGGCCAATGGTGAGGTAGAGCGGCAGAACTCATCACTGTTGAAAGGGATCAGAATCGCACAATCCGAGGGACTGGATTGGAAGAAAGAACTGAGAAAGTATGTGACAGTTTACAGAAGCACTGCCCATCCAAGGACAGGTAGGGGCACAGTCATCAGAGGTCAGTGTGGGTGACACTGTTCTGCAGAAACCAGACAAAACTGACAAATTGTCAACCACATTCAATGCAACACCACACAAAATTGTGAGCAGGACTGGAAACAAAGTTGTGGAGTCACCAACAGGTGCAAGATATGCACGTAACACCACCTTTGTGAAGAAGTATGAAGGGAATGGACTGGAACAAGAGACATTTTCAGAAAAGGGGGAAACAGGAAACTACTGACAAAGTAATTGAAGAGACAACCAAAGAAAACACACACACCACTGACATCCAGAGTTCACAGGCTGAACGTTGCCCAGACACACTAATACACACACATGTGCCAACCAGGCCGCAAAGGGTCAAGCGAGCACCCGCTAGACTGAATGACTATGCTCTAAAGTGATAATCGCTTTTACTGACCAATCAGTAAAAGATAAAGAGTTCCTGATTGTAAAAGAAGAAGGAAAAAAAGTGTTCCTGATTGGAAGAGAAAAGAAATTTGTAAAATGTTCTTGACTGCAAGAAGAAAATGTGTCTTACAGTCTTCTTGAGTTGAGTACTGAATTACTTAAAAATAGGAAGTTAGTGATAATGTGAATGACTTATGATTTTCAGTTATTGATTTGAATATACTGTGAAGATGCAGTGATGTATGATTTAATATGAAGAAAATACTTTGTCAGTAATGATTTGTGAAGGTATGATTCAGAGACAGTTTGTATATGTTCTGGTGTTATGTTAATTGATGTTATAATATTAGAGTGTCTAATGGTATCAGAAAGTTAAGTTAAAATAAGAAGCTACTGAGACATAATGCTGAAGGATGCAACTTATGTTATCTGCTACCAGTTTAATTCTAAGAAAGAGAGGGATGTTATGTCTATGATTAACACACCCTCCGAACAGGAAAAATGGATTATGCATTATTATGTGCAGGAAGTGACGTGTGTTCAATAAAATTACAGAATATCGGTGTGATATGTCGTGATTTAATTCAGTTAACTCTGCTTAATTCAGCATTAAAGTAGAGCCACAACAGTGACGGAGGAATGGGACATGAGGGAGACAGACATGGCAAACAGAGCGATATGGGTCCAACACGGAGATGAGGGAGACAGCGGGGGCTGCGTGGAAACAGAGGGACCCTAACCCTAACTGTCAGTAACAACAGTCTTGAGGCATATTTTACAACAGGGTTTTCCTGTTCCGTATCTGGTACTGTGAATCCAAACCAATTCAAACGACTGAAGTCGTAGAACTGTTCTTGGGAAGGAGTGGCTCTCTACCGCTGGCTGTCTTTGTTGTTTGTTGTGTCTCTGTGATTCACATGGGGGTGGGGGAGCGAGGGTTCAAGCTCATTGGACTACGCGAACCTGGAAGGATATGTTGGCAAATGCAAAATACTTTTATTTTTTGCGTGATAAGAAAACCGATTTTCTAAAAATAAAACTCGAGGTGATCAACAAATTAGATTTTTCGATTAAATCGATTTTTTGCCAGCCCTAGTTGCAATTAATATAAATAAGAGCCTTTTGTTGCAGTTCCTAATTTGAATAATTGACTAGTTGTTACAGATGTCGATGACTAGTTGACTATTGAAATAACCATTAGTTGCAGCCCTACTTTATTATGTTTTATTTTCTAAATGTATTGTGTCTTTAAGGTAAATGGCTACTGTAACAATTAATTTTCCTCTGGTCAGTTTTCTATATTAGCATCAAATTCAGTTCTCCAGTTTCAATTCCATCAAAGATAGTTAATTTTTTTGCGATATAAGCCTATGAACTGGCTATTAATTTTTTCTTGCACCAAACAATCATTATACCAGCATTCAACAGTTGACCTTGAATTACAGATGATAAAAACTATGACTAGAACCAAAACTAGTATACTCCGTAGTAAACTTCATATTGCCTGAAAGTGAACGGGAGGAACATGTCTTTGCACAATATGGGACTTCTAACCATAATCAGTAAATTAAGAAAGGCATTTAAGAAAACACCTGATTTTCACTGAAAAATGCAAAATGCAGAGGATCATGTAATATATGGTGACAAATCACTTAGGAAAGACAAAAAAAATCCTTTTTGTTGTCATATCTGATGTTATGCATTTCATTTTACCCTTTTCAGCTTCTATAAAGAAAGGTTTAGTTTTAATTTGACCTGAAATATCCTGCAACTAAACTAAATAGAAATAAAATACTTTTACAGTAGTTTAATTACAATCATAAGACTAACTAAAACTATAGTGAAATCAAAAACTAAGGAACATTTCAACTCTAACAGCTCCAGATAGCAGAGTGTTTGGTGGATTTCCTGCCCCACTTAAAGCTCTTCAGTGCAGAGACACATACAGCTCACACAGTAACCACAACCTATCTACAACAATCTCTTCTTAAAGATTCAACACAAACCCTGAGACAGAGTCGCAGACTACACTAAACATTACAGCCACTAAAACATCCTCAAGTCTTGATATTCAGATAAGCTGCTGCTGTGCTTCACATGTGGCCTGTGTGTAATGGAAACATCTCAACGCTTTAGTTGCAAACAAACACACAAATGCAAATAGTAATATGGTTAATTCTTTTTTTTTTCATTTTTGCACACAGGAAGCTCAAGGGCTACCACACATACATACGCTCACTCACTGAGACTCACCGGAACCAAGCAGTGAGTTACCACGGCCTGTGGAAAAACTGCCAGCGGAGGAGGAGGAAGAGGAGGAGGAGGAAAAAGAAGATGAAGAGGTGGCAACAGGAGGCAGCGAAGAAGAGGGGAAGACAGGGTGGGGGATGGAGGACGGGCTCAGCGAGGAGGCTAAGGCTGGAGGAGCAGGAGGTGGAGGAGGAGCTGCTGTATGGTGGTGGTGGTGGTGGTGATGCTCCTCTTCCCTCCTCTCACGGTTCTTGCTTCCTCGTGGCCGACCTGGTCCGTGGCGACTCTTCTTGCTGCCGCGGTGCCTCCTTTCTCGGGGCAGCGGTGGAGGCGTGGCTTTGTCCTCAATGTCCGCCTCCTCCAGGATGGGTGGTGTGCTGAGCTGGGATGGTTTGCACAGAGACTTGGAGGGCTTGTAGTCCCCTGAGGAGGAGATCTTTCGGATTTTGCTGCTGCTGCTGAGCCCAGATGATGAGGTGATGCGCATGATGGAGCCAAAGGTGGAGATGGTCACCTTGTTCTCGAAGGGGCTCGAGCTACCCTCTGACCTGTCGTGGCCCTGTGACCCCCCCAGGGGGCCGTCAGCAGGAGTCAGCGCTGGTGGTTTGTGGTATTTACCGTCTTCTTCCTCCTCCTCCTCTTCTTCTTCCTCGTCCTTTTCCTCCTCTTTGTCGTCGTCATCCTCTTCCTCATCGTCCTCCTGAACAGCTGGCCTCCGGTGACACTCCTTACGGTCCTCACTACTGTGGTCGTCACCTCCACGTTCGTGGTCACGCTCCAGTCGGGAGGAAGAGGAGAAGAGATGGAAGTCCTGAGCAGAAGAGAGGGAGCCGCCTGCAGAACAACAAGCAACAATGAAGTCAAAAACAGGAACTTCTTTGTTTGTCTGAGTTACAGGGAGTGATGGGGTGAGGTATTGTTACATAATAGGTATCCAATTTGATTTTATCAGGATTTACTTCTATGTACTCAATAAAGAGGTTAAAAATACAAAAACAGATATTCAATCAGTTTCACAACATAATTTTTTATGTTATGCAAATATGTCAATTTGTGTGGAAAGCGTTGATGTTTCATATTTAGGGATGGGAATCGAGGTTCCCAGTAGCTCAATTCCTTGGAATCGTTTGCCTGCCTGCTTAACGATTCTGCTTAACGATTCTGCCTTCACTGAACATGTGTGATGACGTCACACGTATGCTGCATTGTTTTGGTTTAGAATGCAGCCAACATGGCGTTGAGGCAGAAACGCTCCAAAGTATGGCTATATTTCACGTGAACAGATGACACCAGGGACACTTGGAACACTTACAAAGTTTCCATTTCTTCAAAGGG
>JAPQRQ010000001.1:26351874-26374498 GCA_037367365.1 Apogon talboti
CCTACACCCCCTTCAAAACAGACTCAAACACCTCATAAAAGGCAGGTAGTAAAACTGCTAAGGTTGAGCTTTAGGAGCAGTAACTACCTATAGCCTCAGTACGAGTGAGTTACAGCCAGCTGTCTCATTAAAGCCATTGACTAAAACCTGAAACGCTGACCACATGTACAAGGGTAAAGGACAATAATTGATAACACTTTATTTAGATCATTCATTTACACAGAGTCTACAGCACGTCTGTAACACTTGAGCAGTTTTTTAGTTACGATTGAACATATCAATCATTTCACTGTGCCTGTAAATGACTTAGCACATACAATCTATGGATAATAACCACCAATCATCCTGCATCCTGTCCTTACTGTCATAAGGCTAAAATGCACGTATTAGACCTCATTTGGAAGAGAACATCAAATGTTTAATTTCTGTTTGACCGTGTGACTGAAAAACAACCAGAACAACATCAGTTCAAACATGGTTCAAATGTAAATGTAAAACTATGATGTTTTACAAACTATTGGCATTTGTGGAACTTGGATCCAATAGTGGCTGCTAATGAGTGTTAGGTTACTCTGTTTGGAATCAGTGACTTTGAAGACCAAATAATAGGTTGAAAAACAAACTGGTCTCATTTTTCTTTTTTTTTTAACAACTGTTCTCTTCCAGAGTTACCAATAAATTGCTTTGAGCTTCATGTTTACTTCAACTAAGGCTGAACGATAAAGTGAAATGTTTAATCATGATGTTTTTACTAAAGTTGTTTTCTTTACAGCACTTACAAAGGTGTCAATGTGTGTGATTTCTATAAAAAATAAAAATAACTACAACTGTTTTCTCACAATTAGCATGATCATCATCTAATTCAGCATACAGTCAACATATCGACATAATAGTAAATGTGAAAATGTTTGGGAACTGCTGTATAACAATACATAGACAGGATATATTTAGAATTTTAATGGAGCAAGAAAGGTCTCCAGAGGCAGCATTAACATATTTTTTGCAATTTTTCTGAAGCAGGAACTTGATTCGTCACATGAATTTGATATATTGCTCAGCTGTAAGTTCAACAGTCACCCAGTTTGTAACGAAGTCAAGGACAGTTGAACTTTGCAGTGTAGTATTTGTTCAGGAAGGGTGTGTGGTGGGGTGTTGTTGGCTCATTTACTAGCTATAGCTTTTTTCCTACTCATCATTAGTATATGAGCTGTTAAAAAACCACTACCTTCAAGAACCCTTCCTCAGTTCCCAACTAAAATTCATCCATGTTATTTACCAGTCTTAATTTCACCTGTTCTATTACATGAATCATTAGGGAAATATAATACAGAAAGAGCTAGGGTATAAATTAACCCATAAAGATCCAGTGCTACGTTTGTGGCAGTTCTCTATATAACATTTCTCAAGTGATTTATCATTATAATATTATCCTCAGTATTTTGCATTTTTCAGTGAAAATCAGGTACTTTCTTTTATTTAACTTATTGCTTATGTAGATGTTCATAAAAGCTTGGATTACAGTGGAGGTTTATATCAAAACAAAGAAAACTCAAGAAAAAACAGCTTTTTCAGCAAACATATCAATAACTAAATGTAAAAACAAGTGTCTCCATCGACTGTTATTTATCAAATTACATGGGTTTCACTGGTTGAAACAATGTTGTAGAAGATGACAGTGCTCATGTTCACTACAGAGCCTCTGACTGTCCAAATGGGTCATATCTGCAACCCATGGAACCATGGAAAGATGACAAACTACATTTTACACTTATTATTTACATGTTTTGATAGGATTAGTGGTTCAGATGTTATTAAACATTTTAGATCAGTAGATGATTTTGGTCACTGGCGGATGTTTGGGTCTTTGAGGGTTAAATAAACATTATCAATTCAATCCATGTTTTTTTTTAAAAACAAATTTCCATGTTTATCTAGTAAATAGTGAATGTAAACTATACTCCAACTCACCAACCATTTCCTCTCAACTGAATTTGAATGGTTAAATCAGCAATGTATTTACTCTTGCACTGTAAGCAGGCTGTGCCCTGATTGAGTTTCTCCTTTACATGCCTCTTGTGCAGAAATTTTAAATCTGGGTGCCATGTAACTAACAACACACAAAGAAGCTCCTACCTGTGTGAGTGCACGGACCAGTAAGGGTTGGCTGCTGACCATGGCCTGCCTATGGCAACCAGCCACCAGCCCCAAGAAAGAAGCAGAAAGAAAGCACACTCACAAAGGCATTACAACACATGCTGGGTTTCCATGGCAAAATGGAGGCAAAGGAACACAAGAAAGAAAAAACACAGGCGTTGACCAATAAAAGCTATGATTCTGGACCTTAAAGGCTGGGTTATCTTTGCACATGAGTAAACAAGAACAAATTAACACACACATTAACAGAGACTTTCATGATCAGAAGTATACAAATATTGAAAAAAACTGTCCCAGTCCTTGTAGTGCTGTAAAACTTATTCTGCGGTCCCAGGCAGGGGTAGGGCATCAAGGGGCAGTTAGACTGTCTATTTGCCTTTTATAGCTGCACACCCCAGTTAGTTGCAAAATGGGGAAAAGAGAATGAGTGATTTGCAGGACGACACAATGAGAGGGGGTGGGATGGGTTAGGGTTAGGGTGGAGAGGGGGGGTTTTAACGGCAGAGACTGGGTTCGGACTGACCACTGGACACATGCAATCACACAGTGAGACCCCATGGAGGTCAGAATGTGAGGCGGGTTTGTTGTTTGACCCCGTTGGCACATTGTCATTTGGGATTGACTAAAACAGAGAATTGGTGTTTTCTGTTTTTTTTCTTATGGATCCAAATATTTTGTTGAGTAATCAATAAATACTAATCAATATATCTGAGAGTTTGTCACACGATGCAAGTGTGCAACCTAAGGAGAAAAGTGGGGAAATAAAGGTGAGTGTATTTTCCCTGTGAACAAGTGAGAGGGCGATTCAGCTGTTTTTTTTCTCCTCTGTCGGTGCACTCAGGACTGCGAGAGGACAAGTGAGTGAGAGTGCTCATAAGCTTGTGTGTGTACGAGACAGCAAGACAGAGGGAGACAGAGGGAAACAGAGGGAGAGAGAGCTTTAGCCTGGCTTTTCTCCGCTGTGCTTTTCAGCTCCCTCTCTCTGTAGAAAGAGGCGTGTCCATGGACCAGTATAAAGTCCAAGGAGAGTCACTCTTGTTGAGCCATTCTCAGGAGCGAGTCCTTTGGACTGCACACCAGCAAGAGGAGGAATCTGCAGTGGTGACTTAAAAACGCTGCCTTTTCAACACTTTGCATTCGGACACTTGTAGTCCTGCTTTTTTGGTGCTTGAGCAGAGACGGGCGAGCCTCTGGACTCTGGCTGAAGTGAACTTGAAGAAAAAGCAAGACTCACCTGAACACTCTGGTGGATTTCCTTCCTGCAACTGTTCTTTCCAACATAAAAAACTAGTTCTTTGTCACCACTACATTTGCCAGCAAAGCAGATCAAGAGCAGGCTCCAATTTCTGCACTGTGAAATTGAATCAGAGGAACGGAGAGGCAGTACAGCAGAGGCATTGTGTCCCTGCAATTGAAACACTAACCAGCTGAAAATATCAAAGACCATCCTGGACAAAGCATTCCTCTCAAACCTTCCTTGTTTATCTAAAATTGGCTGTTGAAGTAGAAAGTGATCAAAAAGCAAGAGAGAGGGAGAGAGAAGCAGAGGGAGGCTAAAGGGGCAGAGGACTACGTGCAGGTGCTGGAGCTGTCATGGTGCGTGGAAGTGGCGTGGCAGCGGTTCCGTCCTGCTGGGGCCTGTGGGCGCTCGGTGCTCTGTCGCTGGTGGTGTTGTGTCTGTCTGACCAGGCTATCCGATGCCCGGTGTGCTCTGAGGAGAGGCTGGCTAGCTGCCGCCTGCCAGACGGCTGTGAGGAGACGGTGCGAGAGCCCGGCTGCGGCTGCTGCCCCACTTGTGCCCTGCCTAAAGGGGCGCACTGTGGCGTCTACTCACCCCGATGTGGCACAGGCCTTCGCTGCTACCCACCTCGTGGCGTGGAGAGGCCACTACACTCACTGATGCATGGACAGGGCGTCTGCACTGATGAGAGGGAGGTGGAAGAGAACTCAGGTGAGAGCTGAAGGTCCAGAGTGCTCACTCATAAATTTTATTTTCACACACTGCAAAAGAGTGCCAAAATTGTGAAGGAGAAGAAAAAGAATTTTATTTGCATGGACCGTAAATTCATACTCAGCAATGAGTACATTTGACCTATCAGACTGATACAACGGGCCATGCATTCACACCAATCAGGTGAAACTGTTAGGTAACCTCAAACTAATTGGTGCCTGTTTGCTGTCGACTGCGATGTAAGTTTACTTATTTATTTCAAGTCATATTATCATTGCAACATGAAGCAATATTATCACAAGTTGCACATTTTTCTCATATTAAGCAGCCCTAGTTGGCAAATATATGAGTATTAGTTCCTTTTAAGTATCTTGTTCACCTTACAGCACCAAATGTCTTTGCTCAGCATGCTCTCACTCTATTAACATGTCAACTGTGAGCCACGGTCAAACCAGATCTGTCCAAACTGGGACTGACACTTCTGGACATAGTCGAGCTGACCGGAATATTTTCTGTCTCCACTCCCTGGGCCTATCTTACCTGAGCTGGGCAGGGTCAGAGCTGGAGGTGGGGGTGTGACAATGTGCTGCTTGTTTACCCTAATCTCAGCTAAGCCCCGAACCAGAGCATGCACACACACCCGCTCCTCACGCATGGCCTGATGGGAGAGTGCACACAGTCCCTCTGCTGTCTTGTGGCCACTTGCAGTGAAAAGGGGCCCTGCTGTAAGACGCCGAGCAGGTTTCAGAGAGTGGACAGCTGGGGTGGGCCGGTGTGCATGTACTGTATGTGTCCAAAGGTATGTTTTAGTTATAGGCTTGTGCATTTTTCTAAATACTCATGACACTTCAAATTGAGCTTTTGAATTGCCTTATCATACCAGGGTTAAACTGAGATCCTTTGTATGCAGGTAGTCAAGGAGTGCAGAAGAGCAGAGAAATGCATTGTGGTGGTACTGGGAATGTGAGAGTCTGACTATGTGTGTATGAAAGTGAGTGGATATGTGTGTGTTTGTAATGGGAGGAGGTAATAAAAGCTGCTGTATGAAATGACTGTAATGGAGTGTGGCCAGTGTGGGGCTATTAGAGCTCTCTGCAATCAGTAATTCACTTGGTGCTCTCTCGTGGATGCCCTCATTCCACTTTCTCCCACTGTTGCTGCAGATGTCTCACTCTTCTCCCACTGTCCAGACTGATCTCATGAAATTGCACTGTATAGCACGCCAGTTCGGTGCTGTTTGGCGTGCTATATGTACGTATTTGTGAGTTTTAGCGTGATATTGGACGCCGTGCGATTGCATGCCAATTTTTGCCCCATTTTGCTGTTCCCCTAACCCTAACGATCACCCTAAACCTAACCCTAACCCTAAACCTGACCCTAACCCTAACCCTAACCCTTACCCTGACGCTAACCCCGACCCTAAGCCTAACCCTAACCCTAAGCCTAACCCTAACCCTAAGCCTAAACCTAACCCTAAGCCTAAACCTAACCCTAAGCCTAACCCTAACCCTAACCCTAACCCTAACCCTAACCCTAACCCTAAACCTGACCCTAACCCTAACCCTTACCCTGACGCTAACCCCGACCCTAAGCCTAACCCTAACCCTAACCCTAACCCTAACCCTAACCCTAAGCCTAACCCTAAACCTGACCCTAACCCTAAGCCTAAACCTCGGTGTCTGTTATATGATGCGGCTCAAACATACACACGGAAAGCTTGTGTACATATAATACGTCAATTAAAAGTGGCATGTATATTAACTCTGATTCATGATATCACGTTGTACTGTCAGTGTCTCCATCACACTCCTCTGGGCTGACCTCTTATTTGCCTCTTTGTTGTTGCATTCCTCTTACAGAGACAAAAGTCTGTTTCTACTTTTACACAGTGGGATGTCTAATGCTGGATGTCTTATCTACATATCCAGTTCCAGTTCACTGCTCAGACCCTTTCTACTGAAGAACCCGCCTCTACTGTTTGTCTTTCCCTGCTCTCCACAAAGGGAGTGGTGCTGATTTCCATTATACCATATGAGACAATTGTTATGAAGTGTCATAGACAAGGTGGTTCTTTCTTTCGTTCCAGATTATCTACTAACCGGCCTGTCTTTACTTCCATTGAGCCTGGGCTCCCAAACAGTTGGTAATGGCAGTAGGCTATCAGTTAGAGCCAGAACACCAAAGGTTTGGATCAACTTCACCAATATAAAACTCCCAGGACATTCATCTTCATTGCAGCATCTGTTTTCCCTGGCCCAGGGCGCATACCACCCCCCACCCTCCCACCAGCCCTAACAAGCCTTCGAGCGCATCGCCCACCACGTCCAGCTCCTTCATGAGGATGAGCTCATCGGCACTCTTGCTGCCAGAGCTGAAATGAGAGCCTTCTGCTCTCTGTGCAGGGCCAGCATAGGTTAGGCCGGCACATAGCGTGACTAAATGGAATCAGAAAGAAGAGGAAAGCTGTTTAGAGTATGATAAAAATGGAGGACTGTCTCAGCTTGGCCCGGCTCTGTTGATCCACACTACTTTATCTTGCAGAGCATTGTGCTCGAGCATTATTTAAGCTTTTTGATGCCGCACCGATTGATCAGCTGGTCCAGAAGTGGGTTATAGTGCACTGGGGGGAGCCTTCCTCCAGGGCGGAGCAGCATTAGATGGAACATTTTGGAAAGTTCATAAGTTTTGTTTTTGGTGTTCTGTAATCCGAGTGCAGAGTTCTGTTTGCCTCTACACTCCTTCTCACCCCTGGAGTCTGTCATAACAAAGCAGGGAAGCTCTGCCCAATAAATCTCACTGTAAATCAATTCTTGTGTGCAGCAGCTCAGATCTGCTGTATAAGAATGTTCAACGTAAACCATGGCGGCAGAGAGAGACAATCAGAAAGGCACAGGGGAGAGGCAAAGAGCAACTCCAGTCAGAAGCAGGAGATTTCCTTTGTGGCGCATTCACCGTACTTATGCATTATTAAACAAGGGGGTGCATCTCCTGAATACATGTCTGACACTGCCGCCACTCCTAGCAACAGTGAACAAGCTAGATAAAAATAGCAGGAGTGTTTTTAAAAACCAAGAGAATTCCTAATGAAAAGGACCCTGTGTTAGAAGCAGACCTTGACAGCCCATTGAAGAGAATTTAGGATATACAGAGTAATAACTGCAGTCCTGGATAAGATTAATATCCATTCTGGCAGTGAAAAAATAAGTCATGAAAAGCCAGGGCAATATTGACAAAATTGTGAGCTATCAGTCCAAAGAAACAACCTATGTCTCTCTCAAATCCATCAACCTTGCAGCTTTATCAACTTTTGAACTGAATTTCCATAGCAACAATAAGCACTATCCTCTTGCATCTTGTGTCAGTGTCCAAGGCGGCTTCAGTGCTTCTTAATATCTCATTCTTAGAAACCCTCGCTTAATACTTGGAATAAATCACCCTGAATGTGCTGGCGTCTGCTCCTACATTCCAGCTGAATCTACCCCGGTGTTGCATTCAAACGCTTCCTCCTGACAGTGAAACGGATATTATTTACAAACTGATAAAGATGTCAGATATGAAAAGCCTTACACCTACAGGCAACCAAAGAGTTGCATGAATGAAGGTGTTGGTGAAGCCCAGCCTCTGTGCCCTATTTACTGTGATGCACACAAGCCTTTATAAAAGCAGCATGCTAACCTTGATGGCCCTTCCTCCTGCAAGGGAAGGCCCCTCAGCAGGCTTTGAGAGTTACGAACTAGTTAAAGATGTGGTTTTTATTTTCTTAGTCGTAAATGAGGATCTTCTAAAACCACTTAGCAGATGTCCCCTGATGTTGTGTATTTGCTTACTTTGAGCTGTGTAGTGCATTTGTACAGCTGGGGCTCTGGTGCAGGAATAAATGTGATTAGCTAATTGCTGTCCTCTGTGGGACAAGGACCCCCTTCTAGTGTTGGAGCTCAAAGAGATACACAAACAATCTAACATTGTCCTAGCCCTGAAACATGTCTTATCTGAAGAGGACAGTGAAACCTCAGGATCTGGGATTTTGTGTGTGAACTAATTAGTTTAGCATAAACAAAGAAATCTAATCTCTTAACATTAATGGTGTAAGGTTGTATCTTCTGAGCCTTTTCTAAACTTAGGGTCAGGACACAAAATTGGTCAGAGATTTGTTTTTATTGAAGCACTGATTGGCAGTCAAATACTTTACAATGCAATGATACATGGTGATAGTCACTTAAGGTAAAACAAAAACAAACGTCATTATGGTGACCTTATTATAAAACCTAAGAAATTATGAGCAAAAACTGGCATATTCTCTGAGGTTTTAAAGACAAACTCAAATGAGTAACAAAAACTCTAGTAAATTCTGAGATGGAAATTAAAATTAAAATATTAAATTGGCTAAAAAAAAAAAAAGATAAGAAAAAAAAGAAAACCTTACTGAAATGAAAGTGTTAAATTAGGAGAAAACAAATAGTTTTTCCTGCATTTTTCCTGTGCAAAAATTAGATTTTCAGAGACAGTATTTTAGAAGTGAGTCGTGTTTTTTTTTTTTTTTTACAACTTGTTTCATGGGTGTTAGTTGATGACAACTGTGTTGCTAGCTGACATAACTTGTCAGCAACAGAGACGACAGTTCATGTTATCTTGGTATCTGCAATTGCCATTGTGATATTCCATCCGCAACTTGTCAACTTGTTCCAAATTTGAATTAGGCAGCAAGTTATATTTATTCAGTGTTGTTTTGATGGTAAAAGCATCCCCCTATGGCATGTTAAAATGTCACAATACTCCTTTTTTCATCATTCCTCCTCCAGGCAAGTATTCAGTAAAGTATTAAAACAATTATTTGAGTATTTGAAATGAAGTAACCCAAGATTGTTTGACCTAAAGTGAATTAGGTCAAACAGTTTATTTTATTTAAAAAGGGGTCAAAATCAATTGATCTCATTCTTTTATCCCTGAGGCCAAAGGTGCCTGAAGCACCCCGGCTCAACTCTTAGTGCTGGTGTCAGTCTGTGACGGTGTGTTTTATCGAGACTAAACATATTGTATTGATTCCTAAAAACACCAAAAGTAGGAATCTCAGGAGATGTAGGGAATGTTGGAAAAAACTTCATGCTGCACTTTAGTTACCAAAGCATGTTTTTTTTTCATCCCACAGAACAATTTTTGATCCAAAAGATAATTTTGGTCAGGATGAAGGATAATGGTCATCCTAATGACATTTCCTCCCTGCCTTATTATACATGTGCCTATCCCAAGCAGTCCTTCAACAAGAATTTGACACTTTGAAAGCACTACGGTTGTCATGTTTTGTCATTAAAGATTCACTAAGTTAAGTAAATCCTCTGGGACTGATGACTGTTGAACTCAGCTTTAAATTCTGTAAACTTAGGCAGCACATGTTCCTAAATGTAAACCTATACTACCTGTGATCCATAAAAAAATTTGGCTCTTTTGTTATTGATTAAACTCCCTTAAACAATAAGTTCATCTTTACTCCTCCCAGAATGGATTCCAACTTACATTGTATTGATGCCGTGAATGTTTTGACAGCAGATGTATTTTATTTGGCTAAAAAGCAAGTTTCTACCCTTTATGATTCACTGTTGATTTAACCTTTTTATCCCTTCTGACAAGTGCCATTATAAAAAACTCCAACATTTTTATTGGCCTCCTTACAGCATGTCCTCCTGAACAGCTTGCAACTGCACCAGACAACAAACTGATGAGTAACATACGCAGAAATCGCCTGCCTGGAAACAAGCAGTCGCGAACTCTGGCAGCATCCAGTGTTGACTGAATGGAGCAGTTTTTTTGGTCACAAGCCGAGCAGACTTTGACTGCTCGCTGCCAAAATTTCTTGAAAAAGAACAAATAAAAGTTTTACAAAACATTTTTGAGTAGTAACCTCCCTAAAGCGCGTTATTTTTTGGCAATGGCTACTGCCACAGTACTGTGGCACGAAATATAGGTTTGTCTATTGCCACAGAGCCAATCAAATATTAGCATTTGTACTAGAGCCAATCATGGATACAGTTACATGAACTCATTAGCCTCTTGTTGCCGCAGTACTGTGATGATATGGGACTCCTATTTTTTGGGGCATTTTGGCCCGGGGGCGGGGTTACATCCTGCGTCACTGATGTTTTTAAACCCTAACCCCTAACCCTTAACACGCCCATGGGCGAAGCATGTTCGCCAAAATGCCCTGAAAAATAGGAATCCCGTGGTAATATGTGGCGCATACTTCAACACATTCTTTTGTGCATTTTGCTACCACAGTACTGTGGTAATTGATTGAAGAAATGACAAATTAGTGATAGTATATAGTATAGAAGAGGAATTATTGTTCTAAATGCTCTATATGTTGTTGTTGTTTTATGGTGTTCTTTCTTCTATGCAGTGAGTGAGTTTGAGGCTGGAGAAGCTGGGCGGAGCTACATGTTAGATGCAGCAGTGTGCCGTGTTACTTCTCAGTTCTGTGTCAGTTCAGTGTATTGAGTGCTGTGCTCCGAATTCTGCACTCTGACCATTGTCCGAGTGGCTGATTTATATCTTTGGCAGATTTACCTACCAATTTTTGAAATATTAAAAATTTGTCTTTACTTATAATGGGCCATATTTTGATGGCTTATAACATGTAAATGCTTAGAGATATCAATGTAGTTACTATAGCACTGAAAGGAAGTCATATATGGACTTTAATTTAATTTGCTGAGTTATCTTCAAGTCAAAGTACCACCCACTTCTGTTGGGAGATTGACCTGCTGCATCAAGACCACAGGACTCTAACATAGAACCTGACAACATTGCAAATTCAAGTTGTTATTGATTCTTCATAGATATACGACTATTGGTCCTATTTTTTTATACAATGTATAACAATATGACATCTTAAATTTGGAGATCCTTTAAACTCACTTACTGTATGTGACTAGGACATACTGTGTGTAATGGAATGTAATAGGGCCTTCTACAGCTATACGTCACTAGTCCAGTAAATTATTTGACAGGGGGATAGTGAGAGTATGCAGCAAACAAAGCCAGAAAGATGGGGGATGACACACAACAAAGTTTCCAAACCTGGAGTTGAACTGGGAATGGGATGTAACTGCTCTACTACTGGGCCATCCCTTGGGCCAAAGCTCCCGCATAATGGACTTTCCTTTGGTTTACTTCCAAGATCTTGCTAGTACAAGTATAAACAACAGGAAAGCACTCTGCCACTCTTGATGAAGATAACTAAATATTTATTTGACGAAGCCATTTGTCTTTGTCATTTACAACTGCAGCTTTAAAGCCACTGCAAATGGAATTTGTAGGCTGACAAACACTTGCATCACTGTTGCAATGATCAATTTTGCACTCTATTCCCAAGAGACAAAGGAAAATATAAACAGCAGACATAAAATGAACTCATAATATGGACTTAATGTGCTAACAACAATGTACAGTATTTGTATATACCAGACTTGGCTTTCTCACCCATAGTGAATGATGTTCATGGTTCTGAAGACCAAATGCATTTCCAAAAGCAGAAACTGAAAGGTAATAATGAATATTTAAAGGTCCAGTGTGTACGATTTCGATGGTTAGCAGGCTGGAACTACAGAAATGGAATATTGGTAATTATATTTTGTTTAGTGTATAATCACACAATGATGAGAAGTATTATGTTTTCATTATGAGGCTGTAACGTAGGCCATCATAGGTGAGGTAAGGGGTGAGGCAGTGCAGGGTATAACAATCACCCACCTCATGCAGCTGCTTGTCAATGGGTCAAATACTACAAATCAAAAGGGAAGTATGTTAATGTGTAATACCACTGAAAGTCACTAGATGCTGCACCAAAAAGCAGTAGTTCACATGGACTACTGAACTGCCCTCTAAAAATGTAAAGCCACTATATTTTCTTTCAGGAGTCATTCCAATCTTAGTCATTTTATTTGGACTCTGATAAATGCTCTGGTTCATTTTTAAATTACTGATCTATTAATTTGACAGTTTTAGTAAATAGAAGGCTTTGATTGACAGCTCACTCACCTGTCTGGGTCAGTCTTTCAGAGCTTCTATTTATTGAATTAAACAACTTCAGTCAAGACAGACACCTTGACTGAAGTAATTAACACATTACACTAACATGATCCTGAAATAACTCTTACAATATGTATAATAATATATCATATATACTAGGGTTAGCAATTTCCTCACAGTGGGATCAATAAAGTCTTATGTTATGTTATGTTATGTTATGTTATCTTATCTTATCTTATCTTATCTCTAGTGTGTAGCAGTATCATCCGTTACCTCTCGGGCACCTCTCCTTTTGTCAGTTCTGGCTTCAAACAGCCAAAAGGCAAATTCCTGGCATCAAAAGTCCAAAAGTCAACATCACAGTAGCACCATCAACATCTTATAGAGTCTATCATCATATTCTCTTTAGTATTGATAACATTTAATGTTACATATCACTGTTTAATTAGAATTAAGTAACAGCATTGAATAAACATTAGCAAACTTATGTATACATAAAGAAAGGAAATGATCCCATGCAACATAATTTACTGGCAGAAAGTGTATTTGATATATATACAGTATACACTGCATATAAGACACTGATTATGAGATCATAGACTACAAAGCATCAGCTGGTCAAATGCATTGCATTCTCTTCATACTACGCCATTAAAATAACTGATGATTTTATGATTTTCTGTTTAGTAGTAGCCTTGTGTGTGTCTGTGAATGGTTTAGTTTGACCAAAGGAGACAGGTGAAGGCTAGTCAGCCCTGTCTTTATCTTTTCTGCACACCTGTAACTTGGACCGCGCTGTCAGCTTTAGGGGGTGATAATGCAATGTAAAATTATATCTTAAAAGCCAAGAGCTGCTCTTGCAAATCAAATGAAACCACAGAGAGAAGTGGTGACTTCCTCCATGGAAAACAGCAGTGGTAGCAAACAGGACATGCCACCCCTGACCCACTTCTAAATCACTTGGGCTCGCCCTGTGAAAGCATGGACTCAGAAAAGTGTGTACTAGCGAAAGAAGAGAAATAACATCTAAAGAAACAGCTAAAACCTTGTGGCTTATGGAAGAAAGTGCTGATAAGCAACAGGACTAAAGTTACAAACAGGCAGGAGACACTTCCCCACAGACAAGCAAAGCAGAGCCAAAGTATATGACAAACCATTCACCATCTAACTCCTGTAGCTGAGCCATAAAAGATCTTTAAGGGAAAATGACCAAGGATCAATATAAATAAATGGCCTGCACTTGTCCTATAGAGCAAAAAGTAGTAAAAACAGTAAAAATAAAACAAACAAAACAAAAAAAAATACTGTGGAGCTCTGCATAAGATTAAGGGGGCAACTGACCCACCTTTATTGTCTCTGTGCCAGCAGCAATTAACTGGATGCCTGGCAGTGACCTTCGATATTAACCAGAGCTCAGATCTGGTTCACTGATCTGAGTGAGTACAGCTTCAAGATGGTAAAACTGCCATTTAAAGTGCTTTGATTTCAGTGCCAATCTGTAAAATGCTGCAGGTTATGAGCAGAAAGCACAAAGCCTAGAACTGCCAAGTCTCACAAGCCACAGGTGAAAGGAAACATGCATGTGTACAAAGACAGACAACACAGGCTTTATTCCTTTGCCCATTTGGAGCCTCCCTGAGGGGCTGAGCAGCACACACACCCTGGCGTACCCACTTGTGACAGTGCAAATACCCTCTATCAACCTCCATCTGGCATAAGCTGAGGTTGTTGTGGAGGGGTGGAGAATAAAAAAGGGAGGGGGGGGCATTTCCTGAGGAAGCAGCTGGCTGCCTTCAGGGCCACTTTACTGCAGGATTATAGGGATGCAAAGGTGAATGTGGCACAGACCAAAATATACAGAGGGTAGCAGAACAGGGGTAGTATCATTTAAGTCACCTCAGTACCCATGGCACGGCTGCAGTACAGGAAAAGTACCAGGGTTAGAGCTGAGGTACCCACCAGAACAGGATCCTGGCTCAGTGTCCTTGAGGTTATCTTGGCCTCATTTTTAGCCTACATTTCACCACGTTCAGCTGCATGGGATGCCATGTACGAGGTTAAGGAGAAACAGCTCCTGCTCTACATATGACACCACAGCAAATCATTCAATGAACAGAGGCTACCTCTAATTTTGATTTAATGTCTGCTGCAGAATCACATGGTAAAAGGACTGTCAAATTTGCGTCAAAAGTAGATAGGTCAAAAATATGCATGTTTCAATTAAATTCATTAAAATGTAACCAGATAGTTATTTGTAATTCATACAAGTCACAATAAAAGGGAAATGAATGCACAGCAAGATAAAAACAACACAAAAGTGGAAAATAATAAAAGTTGTCACCAGAGTGCAAACAGTTTTATTCTTATTCAACAAGATGAAAAGATTGTGTTCTCAGTATTTCAGTGTTATGGCTTATAACATGTGTTCGAACAGTAATCAAAAAGTAATCTAATGTATTGTGTTACATTACTTTAATGAAATAATTAAAGTAGTTAAATTACATGTGACCATTTTAACAAAGTGATTTGTAATGTAAATCAGGATGGATGGTATGGGTCAAACTTGTTGCGTTACCACTGATTTGAAGGAAAATAATGGCTCAAAAACAAATTGAACCAAACCATTTTCATGGCTACTCTGATGTTCAGTTCCAGTTTTATTGATTAATTACTTTTTTTAAATAATCATCCAGAATCTAATAAAATCATCAATTGTTCATTTCCAAAAGATTTGATTTCTTTTCAGGGAGGAGTATGGGTGAGAGCTTTTTCCTGCTCTAAACTATCATTTATTATATCAACCTGTAAAAATCTACTGTGGTTTGACATAACATTTGTAAAGTAAGCTTCCCAACCCTGTGTTTATATAAGAATCCTGACACCACATTGTTCACCTTTTTGCTGAATTTAAAGATGTAACACTGTTTTCTTCATTTATAGCAATGGACAGGCAGGACGAGATCATCCCTGAGCACCCAAACAACAGCAATATCCGGTGCAGCCCCCAGGACAAACGCTGCATACAGAAGACCCTGGCCCGACACCCTCCAAAATCCACAAATCAGAGAAGCAACGCTGCCAGGGAGGAGACCAAGGCAGTGCTGGTAACAAATGATCAGACATCTTATCGGTTGGACTGAAAACCACCCCACCCCCCCATCCTGACAGCATGACTTGGCTCCAGCAGGTGTTTTACATTAAGGATTTATTGCTGTAAAGTCAAAAACGCAACAGTCAGGTTATAAATTGTAGATATTACTTACTGTATTTAGAGAGCGTAACATTTAACTGTGGTACTGCGAAACAAAATACAGGTGCACACTTAGCTTAACGTTAGCTTGTAGTTTGCGGATTTAACATGGGCAAGACCAGGATCAAAATAGCCCCATTAATAAGGAACAGACTGGTTGAACCACATTTTAGAACATGTGTTACAATGTGTTACATAAATGCACATAATTATTTGGGGCGCCCACCCAGGCAGATTTACCACAACCAAAATAATTAGGATGGATTTTATTTTCTTTTTTTCAATGTATTTGTGGAATTATTTGTGGAAAATGTAGCTGAAGATAATCCAGACACATGCAAGAATGATGAATAATGTTAAAGTTGACTTGTTGGGTGCACCTCTCGCTCCATAACAACACTTTGAAAAAAATACAGTTTCTGTACAACAAAGGCCATGAGTTCAGATAATTGACACTACAAGTAAAATATTTACCTTTTTACTTAATCCTTCAATATAGCCAAAACTATTTTGTGTTTAGAGTAGCAACACATTCCCTGCTGTAAAATCCCAGTATGCCCTTACATGCTGTAGGCCAATTTGTCGCTCTTATATTACTTGTGTCAATGAGCCTGCATGACCATAACAATCCGATTACTGGAAGTAATCAGATAACTGTACTAATCAGATCTGATGCGTTTACTTGCACTTAAGATATGTGATAATCGATAAACCCTGGTCTAGACACTCGAGTCCCTAATTGGATTTCTTTTGGAATACGTACGTACATAGTGATGGTAAACTCAAACTTCCTGTTATTATCCTCAGCTTACATTTGACTATGTAACGTCCGTTTTCTACAATTGTAATTGTGTTTACACATGCGCAGATGTAAAAGAATGAAATAAACTAGATTAATCTGTATACATGCAGGAAGACATCAAAGTATTGGGGAGAAATCCAGGTGTGTTAATCCAGTTTCTCATAATCAGATTACTGCTGTTATCTGATGAAGCATATCCCATTATATTGTTTACATGATCACTATTAACTCCAGAAATTGGAAAATGATAATGATCGGAGTATTAGTGTAGATGTAAATGGACTCAATGATGTCTAGTTAACAGCAGTGGTTAAGTTTTACATTTTACCAAAATCTGGCCCCAACTGTAAGTAAAAAAAAATCCAAACATTCCTGTCCTGTCTCCACCAGGCGCCATGTCGTGCAGAGCTGCAGAGGGCGTTGGACAGACTGGCATCAAATACTCGCACACATGATGATCTCTTCACGATCCCCATACCCAACTGTGACAAGAATGGTGACTTCCATGCTAAACAGGTTAGTGGTTTGACATATGACAACGTCAAAAACTATGTGAATGTTATTATAAGTTTTTGCACGTTTTCTGATATTGAGTTTAACCTGGCTGTGGTTAGGATGGAGATTTATTATGTAGTTAATTCAGAGAATTCTTACAAAAGGGCTCCCATTCCCTGTCACAATCCGATATGTATTGGAAACCCAGTGTGTTCTAGATATATACAGTATTACAACTATTTGGTGGTGTTTCCAAATCTTCAGTAAGCAAAGTATCTGTGGTCTGTCCTAAAAGTTTGCAGAAGTAGCTAAATGACATCATCGCCAAATTTGCATAATTGGAAATGTGCATTATTTGTAATGAACGGTGTAGAATAACATTGTGGGAGAGATAAAAAGTGAGTCTAAAAACACCCTAAACGTCTGTAGAACTACGAATGAACTATACTTTGTCAATTCTTGTTTTTTTAATGTCCCAATTCCAACCCTCCTCCTTTACCGGGCTTCGGGACCGGCTAAAGTGACCCAAAAGAGACACTCTGGAGGAGTTACTTTGGTTAGCTATTTATTTGTTTGTTTGTTTAGTTTTTAGCTTCATTTTCTTCAGTGTGGTTTGGTTTTTAACCTTACGGTCGACTTAGGAGCCTACAACAAGTCAGAGTAAAACATGAACATTTTTAACACCAGCATTTTTAATTTTCAGTCTACATTAATAATCTAAATGGACCAAAAAGACACAATAGAGAAAACTGTCAATGACAATGGGACTGATTTCTTTTCAGTGCAGTGATTTGTTTTAGACAAAGAAGGATACATACTTTCATGTCAGAGTCTCCAATAACACCAGCAAAAGTTCATAGATTACAAGTCAATTGTGGCTTTTTTGACAAAGAGGGGTCAAAAAAATCGCTAAATATACCAACAAAGTAGATAAGTTGGAAACACTGACTTTTACAGCTACAGACAGACCATGTGTTTTTCTGACTGTGACAGAGAAAATAATTTCATGTCATTTAGAGGAAAATGTGTGTGTTTTAGCATTTCAGTAAATTTTCAAAAGTTGATCAAAGTTTCTAAACAAATTTTAAAAATAGATAATTGTTTTTGCTAAGTGCTATTTGAAAAAAAAAGTTGCTAGAGTAGTCTGAAAAGTTGATAAATCTAGCAACAAAAGCACTAAGCTGGCATCACTGATTTGGTGTCATCTGTATATCAAAATAAATCAAAATCAAATTATAGTGATTCTAATGCTGTAAGATTTAAATACTTTTAAAATTACATAAAGTACTGTATATACTTGTCTTATTGATTATGTTTAATTTATGGAATATATGATGTGAGACATTAGCTACATTTAAAATATTTGATTAATAATTCTATTAATTACCTAATATGTTATTAAACTTGGGCTCCAGCCTCAATGTTTTTTTTCGAAAATCCTGAATCCTTTTTGTTATTTATTTATTTGAAATAAGATCAACTAATTATTTAATTTTGTAATTGGTTGATGTGTCCACTGTCCTTTAAAATCTGTTCATGTAGTTCTCTCAGTTACTACCAGTTATGGCCAAAAATGTTTTTAGTGAAATCACAATGACCTTGACCTCTGGAAACAAAATTCTAGTCAGTTCATTCACAGTTGCAAAGGTTTAAGTTACACAGTTGTAATCTTTTGGTGCAACCAAATAATAATAATGGATTAGGTTTCTGTAGCACTTTCCATTATCGGTCCATTAGTCACTCTCAAATTTTCAATGGTAAACTATGTTTGTATCTGCAGCTGCCCTGGGGCAGACTGGTGGAAGCGTGGCTGCCAATTCGCCCCTCCAACCACCACCGAACATTCACTCACATTCATACACCAGTGTGAGTGACACTAGAGGCAAGGTGTGTGAAGTGTCTTGCGCAAGGACACAATAGCTCATGACTCGGACAGAGTGGGATTCAAACCACCAACCCTTCAGTTATTGAATGACCCGCTCTACCTCCTGAGCCACGGCCGTCCTGATGATGTTCTGTTTGAATGCACTCTAATGGAGACGTGGTCCTGTTCACTGAATAGACGGCCATTTTGTCAAAACCAAAGGTGAAAGTAACCAAACTCACCAAACATGTCAATAATCTCTCCAGTCACAGTTCCGAAATCCACTCTGCTAAACCACAAGGCTACCTGTTGTTTATCTGGGAGTGTTCATCCCAATCAGAAAAATGATGTGATTGGCTCATGGTGATGCATGTGATCAAGACTTAGGCTAATAAGCTGCAGGTTATGTTGTCATCAACAGGCCAGACCGGAATTTTTCTTCTTTAGCGCTAGTATCTCTGGTTGATCCTTGAGTCTAATTGAATATGTGTGCCAAATGAAAAAAAACCCTAAACCCTATGTGATATCATATTTTTAAGAATGGACAGCATGTGGTCACAGTGATCATGAACTGTGACCACCTTTGGCTTCCAAAAATGAAATGTGGACCAATGTAAACAGCCTAGCCAAAATCTAACCAGGATGTGAGATGTCATTTCTCAAACAACCAGCAATTTAAATTTCAAAAGAATTCAACAATAAATACATCACCAAAATATTAATGTGGTGTGTCTATATTATTTGATGACTAAAATGAATCTTATATTTCATATTCAATTGGTCTGTGATTTATTAGCGTGTTACTAAATTTTAGATCTTTTTTGTAAAGTTATTTAACTATTTAAACCATTTTAGAAATACACTAAGCCCCACTCATTCTGTAGCTACTGTCTAGCAAGATATGGTATAATGAATTGTTTTTTGCAACTTTTGTAAGTCACAAACAGTCAGTTTCTTTGAATCTTTTCAGATGCTTAATGAGACAATGGACTAGGCTATCAAACATGCACTTTAACAATGTTAAGCCAAACTTCCAGAGGCTTTAAGAGTGATGTGGAATTGCTGCAAATGCCATGATTTGGCCATGTAATGTTGTGAATTTCAGTTACTGGGCCAATACAAATAAAAATACTTCAGTTTGTATTTCAAACATTTATTTTCAAAGTGCATCTGCAACCCCTTGGCCAATGCATGCCTGGAGCAGATGAACTATTGTCTTCCTGTCAGCTTGAGATTAATACTATATTCTTTCCAATAAGACTTAGAGAGTATTAATGCCAAGACCTATCTTTCTAAACTAACATAAAAATGTGATTTACTTCCAGAAGTCCACTGATGTAGATACAGTGTCTTCCAAGTGCTTTCCCCAAAACAGTTGGACAATAATCACTTCATTGCTGCATTGCTTGCAATTATCTTTTGGATGCAGGGGCTTTTTTTGTTATTCTGTTTTTGCAAGATTAGGCAACTGCAGATAAGAGTGAAAGAATGAGTGACCATAAAAGTAGAGATAAGACCGCTGTGAGCCATATATTGCAATCAAAGCGTGAGTCACTGATAAAAAGAAAAGCATTGCTAAGGCAACAGTGATCGGGAGTCTGAGCTGATTGTGTAACGTGGTAAATGTATCTGTTTGCATTCACAGGCATCTGTTTACTGTTTAACTCAAACTGCACTGTGATAAAAATCTATTGGAAAGTAAAACACACAGGTCATGAGGGACAACTGGGAATCATTTCATGGCTGGGCTGTTCTGAGATTAACTAGTCTTGCTGGATTTTATGTGGTATGAGGCTACCACAAAAAAAGTATTTAAAAAGATGATGAAAAGTTGATGGTACATATGTTTCTTTACACCCACAGTGCCACCCTGCACGCGATGGCCAGCGGGGGAAGTGCTGGTGTGTGGATCAGAAGACAGGCATGAGGCTGCCAGGCCCACTGGAGCTGCGAGGGGATTTGGACTGCCACCAGTTAATGACAGCCACCTTGAGGGATTGAGAAGTGTATATATACATATATATATATATATGTGTGTGTGTGTGTGTGTGTGTGTGTGTGGAGGGGGGTGGGGGTGGGGTTTGGGGTATTCACTGAGAGCATAGGACCAGCTGTATTCTACTGGTGCTTTATTAGTAGAACCACACATGGAAAGGACTTTGCCCACAGCCTCACTTCACTTGAGGCTAACGGTACTGGAGTTTACACAAAACAAAAAGGAAACTATTGAATTGAGTTCTTTTGCTATTTTGTTTCTGTGTGTGAGAGTATGAGTCTTTTGAGCACTTGGTGTGCGTTGTTTCTGTTATGTGAACTTAAGACCGTTAGTCTTTTGACACATGCTTTAAAGTGGCAGGTGCAGATCAAACTTTCACAGACAATAGCTGTGATAGTTGTGATATGTATTGTTCTCTAGTCTAACATGCTTCAGTCTTAATAAATGTCAATAAATTTCAACCAGATATCATCATAGTTGAGATAATACCAGAGCTGTTGGCATTATATTCAACCTTTCTAGCCTGAAGATGAGTTGACATGACTGCATCAGGACAATCTAGACAGATTTTCAGTTGAAGAATCATGTATTGTATGTGATCATGTTTGCTTGCTGGTTGCGATGTGAGATTCTTAAAGTATTGTCCTACGTGTGCTAAACCCCACCCATCTGTAAATAGGTGAAAACAAACCAGAAAGTGTGTTGTCTAACACAAAGTCTAGTTTAGTGATGACAAAAGAGCAGCAGTGAAGGTGGGACGAGAACAACAGACAAAATGAAGAGGGTCATAAAGGAATGCAACATTCCCCTGCCTTGAATTACCAAATGCTGAGCCATAGCTTTTCACAACATCAAGACCTAAGTGACAAGTGATATCTTTGACAGAGATTAGTCTGGAAACTTATCCGAGAGAGCAGAACAAACACATTACATGACTCTGGTGTTCACTGTGCATCCCCCTGTCTTTGCTCATGACTTCTTTCTAGTATTGTTGTCCAGAAGGCCTGGCAGCAGAACCGACCCACAAACACTGTACACTGCTGATAGTGTAATCTTATTTCTCCAGCTGGTGCAATGATGCCAGTTTAACTCTCATGTTTTTATGAATAGCCTTCAATGTACAGGATTTCTCTCCAAACAGCCTGCTTGGCAGAACTTTGGTGGTGCTATATACTAATTGTGCCAAAATATAAGACAAAAAAATAGCTTCTGCACTTTTAGGGCATTGTTTTGAATATAAAATGAACGACTGGAATTTTAAGGAAGTTGACGAATTAGCAGATCACTTAAATGTGGCCATCTGTACTGAAAAAAAGCTGCCCCTGTGCGTTTAATGTTAATGTACTAATGTAAAAGTAACGTACCATGCTGGTTTTGCACTATCACTGCAGCTAAGGGTTTTGCTGACCGCAGTTCTGAATAACTGTTCACCTCCTGGCAGCCTAGCATTCCTTGCTAACACAAAGCTTTAAATGGAGGACTTTGGTCACATGACGATTATCTGGAAGCCTGTTAATCTGTCAAAATTGGCATCACAAATACACTTATTATATTAAGTGCATTCCCAGTGCAAGTGACATAACTCCTCAACTATTTTATACACTGTAGGTAAGATTGGTTGTACTGTAGCCATTTGATTGTATTAAATGCTACAGAGGTGGTCATGAATATGGGTTTAAGATAAAACTGGTGTTTAACAACCAGACATGGACATGGTCTCTGGAGGAAATTCAGTTTTTAATTGAGTTACTCAGATTCAAAATTCAACTTGTTTGGGGTTATTATTGATGTTGGTATTTTTATGTCAATTAGTGCCTTTGCACAACTTCTCTAAAGAGATGGACAAATTCCTGAAGAAAAAAGTAATCCCTGCATGTAACAGCTCAAACAGTTGAATATAACAGTCTGGTGAGAGCAGAAGGAACAAATATGATGCTGATTTAAAACACATAAAGGGGAAAATGAGACAGACTGTAATCAACTGATAGGCTATTGTTTCTGTCTCCAGTTGAGAAAAGCTTTAAATGTGACTCTGAGCACAACACTTTGATGAAAAGAGTGCCATCACAAGTAGTATTATTCTCAGTATA
>JAPQRQ010000001.1:26474300-26484638 GCA_037367365.1 Apogon talboti
ATATGTAAAGTGTCATGGGATAACTTCTGTTATGATTTGGCGCTATATAAATAAAATTTGATTTGATTTGATTTGATTTGTAACTTTTCCGATTGCATGAACAGTGACAGTGACGAACATCAAAATTGCGCTTGTGCCAATAGCGCATTTAAAGAGTTTTTCATGTGAAAAACAAAGAAATACCATTAATGCAAATGGAGGAGAAAGTCTGCTGTTCAGTACCAAATTTCCTTTCCTTTCGTGAGAGAGAAGCCTCCTCCAAGGCTACACATGTACTCACAGAACTGGAGTTACATCTAGTAAAGAAAAAAGTTTCCACTTGGATTTAACCCCTTCCTTCCCACCAGATCACTTGCAATCCCGTCGCCATTTTGTCGCCAGTTTCTACAACACAACTTTAGTTAATATAGGCATACTATAATATTATACCTTGTTAAAAAGCTTAGACTCTCCACAAATAATTAAAATAAGTATTCCTGAGCACCAAAACATAATTAATGAAAGAATCACCTTGATAGTGATCAAAGGTAAAGAGACTGCCTACCTGTTTGATGGTCATGAGGTCACATGACTGGCCCATTCCATGATTAACACATAAAGATCCACAACTATTTATGTCACAACTACCAAATGATTTTTTGCCTTACCCAAGTGATTTATCACCATTTATTATAATAATATCCTCTGCATCTTGCTGTGAATATCCTGTTGTAGAAGATGACAGTGTTTCCACGTTCATTACAGAGCCTCTGAACGTCCAAATGGGTCGTATTTGATGACTGTGAATAGATGGAAAACTGCATTTTATACCCATTATTTACATGTATTAATATGTATTAATAGGATTAGCAGATCAACATATATTAAACATTTTACATCATTAGATTATTTTAGCAAATAAATGAAAAAGAACACAAATTATGTGGGAAGGAACAAGTTAAGCCAGTAAATAGCCTTCCATTGGATAATTACTGCAGTGATTAATATGTTTCAGATGGGACTGTGTTTCAGTGGATAAAGGTCATGTGGTCTGATGAGTCCATCAGGGTGAGAAGAAAGGTGGATGAAGTGATTACCCATCATGCTTAGTGTCTACAGTACAAGCCTGCCGCTCGTTTCTGCGCTCACTCGTTAAATCGTTAACCAGTCCATGTAACGCATTTTGCGTTATCCCGTTTCTGGGCTTGCTCGGTAAGTCGGATACCCCAAACGCAATGCAAAATGCATTATCCCATTTCAGGGCTAGTTGATTAAAAGTCTGCCGCGTTACAGGGCTGATTTTAACGAGGACGTCGGAGGGTCTGTGTTAGAATGAGGATATATTCTTGTAACTTCTATTCTCTACATCAATTTATGGATATAGATTACCTGGGGACATAGTACAACAGAGGACAGAGTGTCTGTGGCTTTGAGACATGAGTGAATGAAGGAGAGTGGTATGGGGGAGGAGCCAGTGAACCTGTGTGTGTGTGTGTGTGTGTGTGTATGTGTGTGTGCGTGTGTGTGTGTGTGTGTGCGTGTGTGTGTGTGTGTGTGTGTGTGTGTGCGTGTGTGATGAGGTATGAGTGTGGTGAGTGAGTGGATGAAGGAAAAGAGCAGAGTTAACTTTTTCTATGCATTCTTTTTGTCCTGTTATTCGTGGTTACGACCAACAGTAAACGTTTAGAGTTCTGTTAATAAAGTCACCAGTGCGGAATAACTCGGGTCATCCTTAGACATCCGGCCAGCTCTGACCAACTGTAACTTCAGGTCATAACACTACCCCCACAGGCTTGTATAGTACACACTAGGCATGATGGGTAATCATCAGACCACATCTTTATGCTCTAAACTGATGGTTGTCACAGAAATGAGAAGCTACTCAGTTAGGATTAAAGAACCTGTTGCAAATGAAACATATTAATCACTGCAGTAATTATTCAATGGAAGGATCTGAACTATTGGTTTAGGTAAATACAGGTCAGGCGGAGCATTTTAGTTTAAGAACAGTTTTCAATGTATGGATGAAATGAGTCTGACTAAAGCTTCTGTAAATCATAGCCTGGATTAAGTTTAAAATGAATTGATTCCCTGCTTCTCCCTCAGATTAAGTGCATCAGACCGGTTAACTGAACAATGACTGTCCTCGTGTACCGTGACAGCCGTTATCTGTCAGGGACTCACCTGAATCCCCGCCCACCACACCCTGCGCGCGCACACCTGAGATAGTGCGATAGTATGGAGCATCCTTCCACCCACCTGTTCCGCCTCCGGGACAGCAGCTATAAAACACATCCTCCTGTTGCCTCAGCACCGGCTCCTCCGCTGCAGTGCAGTCCTTCGATGAGCTCTATCGCCCTCAGAACACAAGCCGACATGACCAGCTCCGTGCGCCGCGGGACCTCCTCCATGTCCCTGTCGTCTTTGCCATCGCTGTCGCGCTCACAGCGCAGCGCCAGCGTGTACGGCGGGTACGGCGGGGGGGCTTCGGGGGTCTGGGGGTCCTCCGCCTCCACGAGTTTCGGCTCCGGGTTCGATTTGGCCATGCTCGGAGGAGGCGACCGCATCGGCAACGAGAAAGTGACTATGCAGAACCTGAACGACCGCCTGGCCTCTTACCTGGAGAAGGTACGCACACTGGAGGCCGCCAACGCCAAGCTGGAGCGGCAGATCCGGGAGTGGTACGAGAAGCAGACGCCGACCGTCCGGGACTATAGCAAGTATGAGGCCATCATAGCAGACCTGCGCAGAAAGGTAAGTCTGCACAGTCACGCATTTATCCATTTTATTTATTCATTTAATCCTATCTCAGCGTCAGCTTATGCACATATCTTTTTGGTATAATATTATATATTTATTGGCTTTTTTTTTTACATTTTTACTAGAAACAATGAAACAATTGCAACAATAATACCATTAATAATAAATTATAAAAACAATATCAAAAATCAGTTTCCATGTGTTATGATAGTCATATATGGTTCCCAGAGCTTTTAAAAGTCCTTTCTTTTGCCCTTTTTTCAATATATCCTAGCCATACCTGTCCAATACCTACAGCCAGAAACCTCCTTCAGCCACATTGGTAATGTCAGTGTCCATTCTCTTCCAACAGAGCACAATTACTCTCCTGGTCTGAACAAGTCCAAAGTCCAACAATGCAGAATGTTTTGATGTACATAGAAGTTGCTTGAGTATATTCGAAGAACACACAATTTGGCATCAAATGGGACAGTGGTGTTAAAAGTCTCAGACAAACATTTTAGAATATCCTTCCAGAAGATTTGGATCATTTGACATTCCTGCAGACAATGAAACTAATTGCCCTTCTCTGGTTATGCACATGTCTACACTTTAAATCAATTTTTTATATTTTTACAACAAGAAAATACAATAAGAAAATGGGGTGTTTCCATTTTGTTCTATAGTATGAAATAGTTAATGAAAACAGGCGTGTTTCAGGAAATAAAAGCCTTCAACCTCTACCTTAATTTCTCAAACTTGTCCGCTTGGAGACTCATGAAGAAAGTAATTCTTTCCTTCATTAAGATTTCATATTCCATATCATACCAGTCTTCTATTGATGGCATGTTTAGTTTTAGCCATTTTTATTATCACCTCTCTATCAGCCACAAAATCCTAAATAAATATTTAGTGTCAGTATTTGTGGATGTCAAGATCAAGCAGGTCAGGATCGTATTAGTACTAACGATGATGGAAATGGTTATTGTGCAGGATTTGTGTATTTTTCGAATCCAATAAATCCAATGTGAAAATTATAGAGAACTCTATAACTATCCTTGGTTGTTGTCCACATAAAGATGGGAATACGGTTTTCAAACAGTAAAAAACCTTCCCTCATTGGCTTCATAATGAGTCTCTAAAATATTGAGACTGGTGTTATATGTTTATGTGCCCTCAGGATGTGAATAGGTTAGTAATTATGTAGACTGTCTTTTTAATTCAGTATTGGATTTAAGTATTTGATATATGTATTCAAAAGTTAAAAGCTGTACTTGAGTCTCTTCATTTTCTTCATGTTTAACACTTGAAACACATTTGTAAAAGATTGGAAATCAGGCATAAAAACAACTTTTATTCTAGTTAATCAAGCCCTCTGGCCTGTGTTACAAATACACATCACAAGTGTCATTGATTTTGTGCTAGTATTAAGTGTGAACGTGTGATGTGTTCTTCTAGATCAGTGCTGCCTCTCAGGACAATGCTAGGTTGATGCTGCAGATTGACAACGCCAGACTGGCAGCAGAGGACTTCAGAGTTAAGTAAGTGGCACAAACCTTCATGACATGGCGTACTGTGATGAATACCAGAAAATGTGGACACAATGTCAGTGAGGTGTAACAGTCAACGCAGTGATGGCAACAGAGTGGTGTAACTGGTTTTAGTGGTGCTTAAAAGCGATCCTTTGTTGATAGTAACAGAGCTATTGTGCGTGTGACAACATTAAACCTCTGTGTCCTTTTCTCCAAAGGTTTGAGAATGAGCTGGCAGTTCGCATGTCCGTGGAGGCGGACATCGGCGGTCTGCGGAAGGTCTTGGATGAACTGACCATGGCCCGATCTGACCTGGAGATGCAAGTGGAAGGCCTGAAGGAGGAGCTGGTCTACCTGAAGAAGAACCACGCAGAGGTGGGAGTTCTGCTGAGAAGATTATAGAACAACAGTATGAACAACAGCATGAAACTGTTTTTCTTGAGACTGTTTACCAAATGTCGTTAACAAGATGTTCCCATCTACTTGTATAAATTATGAGCTAGATAAAAGACGTTGTCTTCCCTTAATTTGTGTACCTCAAAGCAGGGTGAGATCATATAGAACAAAACATGTGACATTTCGTTTGATAATTGATGACATGTTCCTGATTACTAATAATCACTTATTATGTGATAATGCCTGAGGTGGTTGCTCTTTCACTTGCAGGAGCTTGCAGCCTTGCGTGGCCAAATTAAATCCAGTTCAGTAAATGTGGAGGTGGATGCCTCACCACAGGCCGACCTGAACAAGACACTAAATGATATCAGGACTCAGTATGAGGGCATCGCTGAGAAGAACCGGCGTCAAATGGAGGACTGGTACAAGGTTAAGGTGAGGACAACATGTGCAAATCTACCCATAACAAGCCTGCATCAACCTGAAAACTTGTGTGACTTGTCCTGTGCAAAATTGTATTTTTTTTAAAACAACATTTGTCATCTTTCATTTCAAACTTGTGCTGTACAGTGATTTATACCTTTGACATTCATCTGATAAGGGAAAGAAGTTTCATTCAACCGATGGTCAAGAACTGTGGCTTGAAAGGCAAGGTATCTTAAAGTGTAATACCACTGACAGCCACTAGATGCTACTGCCACAGGTGTTGACTTCTGCTGAATTTATGTGCAAAAATACAAAGTCAACTTAACTGACCCTGACCACCCTCTCAATTTTAAGTTTAAGCTTCTCCCATTAGGTCGAAGGTTTATTCTGCCTAAATGTAGGACAACACACATAAAAACTTCTTTTAAAGTAAAAAAAAAACACTTTATAATTTATCACTGGATTTGTGAATTGGATGACCTATGTTTCATGAAGTATTATGTCATGTGGTGTATTTTTGTCCATGCTCTACTGTACTGTTGGCTGCACATAAAATTGTCCCTCTGGGATAATTTTGTTACCCTTGCACTTCCTTGCCTCCCCTATTTTGTCCAAATACAGCCTTGGTTACAACCAAAACACAAACCTTGCTTCAAAAATACTAGTTCAAATACTAATGGGATGTCATAGTAGCTCAATCGATGCTCTGTGGTAAATCTTATTTATAGTAGTGGCTCAAACTGCAGAGTGTTTGACATCACAAGAAGTTTAGACTCCGTTATGATCCTGGTATATGAGTTACAGATAGATAGTTGGATACCAGTGTGTGACTGTTACTGCCTACGGAGGATTTGTTATTTGTGTCGAATTGAGTCGTTCAATGACCGTAGTTGTGTCTGATTTTGCATCTTACAGTTTGATGAACTGAACAAGCAGGTGGCAAGTAGCACCGAGACCCTCCAGACGTCCCGTACTGAGATCAATGATCTTAAGAGGACCCTGCAGAGTCTGCAAATTGAGCTGCAGTCCCAGCACAGCCTGGTAATATTAGATTGCATACACACAACTGCACATCCACATACATTTTCATGCTGTAATTAAGCTACAATACATCAACATAACTAAACTTACATTGTACAAGCTAATGTCACTTGTCCTTTTCCTCCTACTGTTTACAAGTCTGTGAATAACTGGCTTTGCATGCTATACCCAGATCTAGGTCAGTCTCTATGTGTAACTACTTCTACACTCAATATTGCATGCGTCAGGTGACTCGAACAAAAAGTTGAGATGAACAAAACCAGTTAAAGATCACGTGTTCCCGTTCGCTGTTGTTTCTTCTTTACAGAAAACTGCCTTGGAGGACCAGCTGGCAGAAACAGAGTGCCGCTACAGCATGCAGTTAAACCAGCTGCAGGTGATGGTCAATGCTTTGGAGGTGGAGCTCAGCCAGGTGAGAGCGGACATCAAGAGGCAGGCAGCAGATTACCAAACCCTGCTCGACATCAAGACCAGGCTGGAGCTGGAGATCGCTGAGTACAGAAGACTGCTGGATGGAGAGGATCTGAAGTAAGGAAATACTGTTAAAAAGATGGTGTTTGATTTATCTGGAACGTGTCTTAAAAACCTCCACTAGGATCCTGCCTTGATTTTAGGATTCGAGTTATTTGAATGATGGTTAATCTTATGCAGTTGAGGTTGTGTTTTAGACACATGTTAAACACCTTGTAATGAAGTCGAACACATGCATAGTACTAACTGGCTGAAGCTATCGATATTTTTGTAATCAATTAATCTATGGATTTTTTTCTTTCATTCAATTAAATTATTATTTGAGTAGGCGAAAAAAAATCGTAAATATGTGAAACAGACATGTCTGAAAATGATAAACAACTTGTCCTTTATTCCAGAACTAGCTGAAATAACAACCACAAAAAGTATAAAAATAAAAAGACATAAAACAAAATATCTAGATAGAAACAACAACAACAATAACAACAATATAAAAGTATATATAAAAATATCTATAGATATAAACAACAAACAAGTCAAATGACATGAAATGTGCACTGCAGTCTCCAACTCATTTGGATCCAACTTTCTAACAACTTAAGATGGAACTCACATACAACTGAAAAAAATAAAGACAAATATTTTTAATATTTGTGTTAAAGCTTAAAAGTTTAAAGGAGTAAGTGATGGTTCCAAAGTAGAGAAGTGAGCATATAGACTTTTTCTGCCTTTTTGTTCTCGTCTCTTCTGAGCTACACTGGTTTGTGTTGATCCTGGGATCATGTACGTCACAATATGCATCCATGTGAAACACAGCTTTGGAACCAGTGTTTAGTGGCAATGAAATTAGGGAAACAAAGCTTCAATTCAGGAAAAGTGTAATTGAATAATTTTTTTTTAATCAAGTAGATTTGATTAATCGTTTCAGCTTTAGTGGTCACTTCTTCTGTTATGAGCCTAAGCTAGTGTCAGGGTTATGGTTTTATGAAACGAGTGGATGTGAAACAGGTAAAGTGATTTTTAAAGTGGTATGCATGCATATTACCATTTATTGTACTTTTTTTTAATAGTAGGACTGTTGTGAAGACAGAGGTCAAAGAAGTCAAACGTAAGTTCACCTCACCATCATATAATACAGTTTACTTCTTCACCTGCTAACACTAATCTACCTAATCTACCACACTAATCTAATACTATTGTGTTTTGCTTTCGTTCCAGCTGAACCTGTGAGAACTCAGAGGACAAAGATCGTGGTTGAAGAAATTATTGATGGAAAAGTCGTTTCCCGTACAGAAGACGTGCAGGCATCAGTCATCAACAAATAGTCATACTGGACCATGTAAAACCTGTTTCAAATATTAACCCAATAATATAAAAATAAAGTGGCTTTGACAGGTTGTCTTGTATTTTCACTACGTAGCCAACGCCTGAAATCCAGAAGTAGTACAGTAGAAGAACTATGCAAAACAATAAAATCTGAATGACATTTTTCTTTCACCCATTTATCAAAACACACTGGAAACAGCTTCACACATCAGAATCATCTGCTCTTGAAATTCCACATTCAACCATCAGGTGGCTCTGTGAGCCTCACTGTTCAAACGAAAACCGCAGAGAAAAGTCTGATCTTACCTGATGTGGTCATTGGATTAACTGATAATAATAAAAGAAAACCCAGGTTCTGTTTCCAGTTTGTATCTAAAACCTGCATTTTTGGGGCATATCAACAGCATAATTCACATTATGAATATGGATTTGAATGTTTTCAATCAAGTGCAAAGTGAATAAAAACCTACTTCATGTCCTGTTAAAGCTTTCGTTTCTGAGTGGTCTTTTTCAGTTTCTGCATCACATTGCTTGCCATGGTAGAGAAATATATTATCATGAAAATGTTGGAAATTCTTTACATTCTAATGATTACTATAGTCTATCAAAAGTGAGCACAAAGCGCACGTTAAAGACCTTGTTTCTTTCTTGAGTATTGTGCTTGATTGTAAATGTCCCTTACCACCCAATGCCTGCCCTGTAAATGAACTGGATTGGAACATTTATTATCTTACATGCAGTGTTTCATTTGTCCAGCAGGTATCAGTAGAGTTCCAGTGTTGACGTTTTGGTCACGTTGAGCACAGTATTGTGCTTCCTTGAGAAACGCCTCTGTCAGATCATAAGACTTGTTAAAAAATAATTCAATAAAACTGAACTTTATTCCAAGATATGAAGGGAGGAGGTATTTGTATGTTCACTGATAGTGTTGTGTACTTGCTGTAACATCTGACACTGAAGCTCAGCGCAATTAGACAATGAATAAAAAGTGATATGTAATGATGTAATTGTTTGTACTTCTCCTTGCACATAGTTCAAGTAAATGGATGCCCCACAGTTGATAAGATCTCCAGCAGTGCCAGACATTAAGAACTATAAAGCCAAATCATTCCCCATGGTCCTGTTTGTAACAAGAGTTTTCTGGTTTTAATAGAAGATTGAAAGTGTTTGTATTGGCTTTTCTTTACCTCATTATCTACTGCTATTGTTCACACTACCGGAAAGCGGCCCAATGTAAGGGGTTTGTTTTTCCATGACAATGTGACCAGTCTGGTCAGAGTTCATATGGCTTTCACATCTCTCTGGGTGGTGATTCATCACAGATCTGCACCAGAGGGACTCACTCATATACTGTAAAATCACTGGGCTCATGCATGCACAGTAGTAAAATGAATTTAAAAAAAAAAACACCACATAGTATAACAGTAAACCACAGACAGGGACCATTCTATTGCACAACAACTACTTAATACATATTTTTCTTAAAAATAAGGTTTGGAATCCTCAATTTGTGGAGTATTTTTATAGTGTACATTAGTATTTTACCTGAAGAAAATGATCTGAATTTTCTAGCACCACTGCTTTGTACAGGACTATGTCCCTGAAATGAGAAAATGTATGACTTTTTTTTCAAATAACATGAACATCCAAACAACAAATCTAGTTTGTACATTAAAAGTAGATTTAGCAATAAGGCAGGAAGTTTATGACTTTGACTTGGTGGTCAAAAGTCAAAGGACAGCAGTCATTTTTCATTATAGCTGAGAATCGAAACTATCTCCATCACAACTCAACTGCATAAAACCGATAGCAGATATGGTACATGTTTCATGTTTGTTAACATCAGTGCTGAGTTCAAGCCAACTTGAAAACACACAAGGACACCGGGTCTGCAGCAAAGCTCGGCTGGAAGCACGACTGTGTCACTCAGGCCGATGGTCCCTAGTCACGACCTAATTGATGACAAAATCCTGCACCACGGGAAGCTGACGTCACCCCCGTACAGTCACCTCCTCGGTGACGTCACTGGACAGAGGACGGGTTATTGCCATCTGCTGGATGGACCCAGCCACTCATCCACTGTTACGTCACAGAGGGAGAGACCCGTGCCAGGTCCAGATCGGTGAAGCCTGGGAGTCTGGACCTGAATGCCAAACGAGTCAGGAGGGGGGGTGTAGTAACTCTGAGGCTATTATTGGAGAGATAGTGGACAGATAGCCGGATCAAACAGGGCGCTTCAGCTGACAAGACACCAGGGCGAAACAGGAGCGACTGCCATAAGCGGAGATTTCGGGGGTGGGGGAATATGCCTCCCCTTAACACCTAGGACACATGTATTTGGTCTTTTTTTAATTGATTTTTATCATTAAATTCTGAGGTTATTCATACTTGTTTGTTGGTAAAAATAATAATAAAAATAAAAAATTAT
>JAPQRQ010000001.1:26530847-26542484 GCA_037367365.1 Apogon talboti
CAAGAATGACTTACCAAACATCTTTTTATGTCAGTACTTATGAAATATAGACTAACATCTTTTCCCAAAAGTCTGGTCTCCCCAGCATCAAAACTAACACATCTACAACCTATGGTTCCCCATGGGTCACGTACTGGTAGTTAATATCCCCTTATGTGAAATGTGTTTTCAAAGAGGTAGGCTGTGTAACTTGTGATTGACAGCTTTAAATACCAAATGCTGTTAAGATTCCATCTGATGTGACTCGCCACAGAAATGACATGGCAGCTCCCATAACCAGGTTATTTTGACTTCACCTTTCCATAACAGCTTAAAACAATATTGGGTCATCTATCTTTTTATTAAGTCATTTGCTTTAGACAGAGAGTAGAAGATGGAGCAGGAAGCTGTGCATTTTAAAATACTCCCATTTTGCCAGTTTGAGTTTTACGGAGACTTCTGTCTCCAGTTGGGCTTTACAGTGTTGTTATATGTGTGAATTTGGTCACAACTGTAATGTAAAATGAGCCTTAGACTTGATCGTCATTGTATCTGTTGGCTGTCTTGACTCCAGGTGACGAGGTACTCCAGTGGAATGGGAAGTCGTTGCCTGGAGCCACCAAGAAAGAAGTTTACAACATTATCCTGGAGTCCAAGGCTGAGCCGCAAGTTGAAATAGTTGTCTCAAGACCCATAGGGTAAGATAACATTAAAACGTAAAGATGATTTGTAAAGTTGCGGAATTGACTTCTTTTTTCTGACAGACTCTTTTGCTATGTCTCCTTCCTTTATCTAAAAGCTCTATCCATCGAATTATATCCAAAAACTTCTTGAGAAAAGTGTATAGAGCATATCAGTAAGTAGTGTTGGTTTGATGGCTGGAGCTCCCTCACCCAGTGTCTTCCCTGAAATCCTGGAAATCCAAGAGGAACATGTTTTTCCCAGCTGTCCTTTTCTCCTCTGCTACCCACCATGATAAATATGTACATACTGCTAAACAGATTAGAATAACTGCTTGCCTTCCTAAAACTGTGATATTGTTGCCAGATATGAGTCTTGTGCTCAGTCATTCATTCAGATGAATGCTAATATCCCGTTCTTGTCTTCATATTGAAATATATTGATTTATGTAAAGTACAGGACAGTTGAGTGAGTTTAATGACACTCTTTTCTTTTTCACAGAGACACCCCAAGAATCCCAGAGTCATCTCACCCTCCATTAGAATCAAGTAAGTTTTTCAAAGGGGAAGCTATTTGTTACGAAATCTATTCCATTATCAGTGTTTGCTGTGTGTGAAAGCATGGGCCTTTCTTTTCAAATAAGTGGTGTAATTATATTTTCTTGTACTTAATAACAACATTTCTTTTGGCTATTTGTCATTTAGCAGGTTCAAGTTCTTTTGAATCGCAGAAGATGGACCGTCCCTCTATATCAGTGATGTCCCCTACCAGCCCTGGAACCCTGCGAGAACTTCCTTTAGTGCTTCCTGGGCAACTATCTGTGAGTATTTGGGGGGAGGATGATGGGAGAGTTGGAGTATATGTGGATGTGTGGATAAAGAAGTATGCCTGCAACAATAATGTGTTCTGAATGGGCGTTATGCGGAAAGATAGGGTCCCTAATCCCTTGTCCTCCACTCCTCATGTGGAGCAGCTGAAATGACATACCAAAAGTACAATGATCCACTCTGAATATATGGATGAAGGAGGTCAAGGCAGAAAGAATCAGAGCAGTGGGCCTCTGAAGTCAGAAAAAAATGTGTGACTTTTGTCTGCCTTTAAGAAGAAAATATCTAGTAGACTCATTATTTGAGGTGATATGAGTCAGAACGGGGTGAATGAACGGACTCAAACGTACAGGAAGGGAGTAATGGATTTATTAAACATGAAAATAAACGTGACGAATGAAACACAAAAACCTGGGCTGAAAATAGCAGAGTATGCAGTGCTGTGGTGGCTGATTGAGAGTCTGGGTTATGGCTGTGAGGTGTGAAGTCAGAGTCTGTGGTGAGCAGTGGAAGCAGTACAGTAGATGTACTGTTCCAGCACTGCCCTGAAGCAGATGAGCCCCTTATATGGCGCTCTGATTGAGACCTGCTCCAGGTGCGGTGCTGGCAGGTGAAACACATGAATTAGTCTGAGGGAGCGGTCTGTGGCAAAACATGAGTGCACCATGACAGTATGGTGGATCACATTGTCACCTGGCAGGTCCTGGTTGGATCTGGGGCCTTTCTCCTTGTGCTGTGCAGGTTTCTCTTACTATCAAAAGATTAATTCTCCTGACAGTGCTGTTAAACAAGGTACTTGCATACATCTGGAGTTAGTCCTCAGGTACCTTCAGTGGCAGCACACTGCTACTTGGGTGTACTTTGATGGGTTGATTCTCTACGGAGACAGTAGAGTAAGAGTGTATGTTATTGTTCATTTATGAAGTTCATAACTGATAGGTCAATGCCTCCCGGACGCCTCCCTCGGGAGGTGTTTTGGGCATGTCCGTCCGGGAGGAGACCTCGGGGCCGACCCAGGACACGCCGGAGGGATTATATCTCCCGGCTGGCCTGGGAACGCTTCGGGATTCCCCCGGAAGAGCTGGTGGAAGTGGCTGGGGGGAGGGCTGTCTGGGCTCCTCTGCTGAGGCTGATGCCCCCGCGACCCGGACCCGGATAAGAGGAAGAAGACGACGACGACGACCATAACTGATGGGTCAATCCTTCATCAGAAGCTAGTGTGACTTAACTCATCACTTTCTTGACTTGACTTGACTCTTGCTCGGCTTTTACAAGGAGCTCAACTTGACTTGCTTGATTGTCACCACAGAAACTTGGGACTTGTTTTAGATACAAAGGTTAACATTTGAGACTTGCTTATTACTTGTACATGTGTGGCTTACTCCCACTTCTGGCATTATGTATGACCATTCTACAGTGTATTTTTAATAAAAATATCCAAGTGGAACTCTAAAAAGGACATTTTATCACCAACTTCGGGGCAGTGCGGGCATTAATCTGCACTGGCAAAGATCTGGAGTTAGTGCCTGGGTGCCTTCAGTGGCAGCACTATGCTTCTGGTGTGTGCAAGGATGGATTAAATAAAGAGATGGAATTATCCTCCAAGGACCATAAAAGTTAATTTTACTTATGTTCTCCATAAGTCTTACCTTTAAATTATTAATGTTCTCAGAAGCCATGGATGGAGGTCAAGTTATCTGACTCATTTCTGCAGGTGAAACTGTGGTACGACAAAGTGGGCCATCAGTTGATCGTCAACGTCCTTCAAGCCATAGACCTACCAACTCGACCAGACGGACGACCTCGGAACCCCTATGTCAAGATGTACTTCCTTCCTGATAGAAGGTAAGCACTGATTTTATGAGTTTACCATTGTCCATTCATGTTGTTTAAGATCTTCTACTGTCATTTAGATCCTGGACAGAATCAAACTCCCTGTTGACATCTGAGCTCTAATGTTCATGTGTTTCTTCAGTGATAAAAGTAAACGGCGGACAAAAACGGTAAAGAAGAGTGCTGAGCCCAAGTGGAACCAGACATTTATATATTCCCACGTTCACCGGCGGGACTTCCGAGAGCGAATGCTAGAGATCACAGTGTGGGACCAACCGAGAGTTCAGGAGGAGGAGAGTGAATTCCTGGGCGAGGTGAGAAGCGTTGTATTCATTTACTCCTTTTATACTGGCAGACACAGATAAAGCCGCTGAATTACCTTTATCTCTTCATACTAGGATCTGGGCGTAGGTTCTTCTAGTAAGTCATCATTTTAGACAGTGTGTGACATATCTGTGGGGAGTCTGGGGATCTCCAGTGTTCAGTTGAAGTTTTATATTGACTCATTACACAAAAAGCAAGATTTCATGGATGCAAGCCAAGGCAGCTTGGCTATACTGTACATCCTTTTCCACAAATATTACCAAGGCTAATACTGTTAACAACAAGCCAGAGCACACTACAAACTACACAAGTATGGCCTAGAACAAAATTCATACAGCACATTCACCTAATCTATCAAATGCACACATACACAAATCCAAAAACAATAAAAATATGTTTTTGTGGTTATTACTCATATTTACAAGTCTTAAATTAGCAGGTAATGAACTTCACTTCCTCTTTGACACTCGTTATCATTAGCCTGTATTTTTAGCTGAGTGTAACCTTAGGTGGAATTCAGTCCAAATGTATGCCAATTGTTATCCAAAAAAGGCAACTTAATGCTTGTTCCCATTCACTGCTGTTATACTGATATTAAGAGTTGGTTCATCGTTGCAATTTAGAACTTTGCCAGTGAGATGTAGTATTTCATACACAATACACAAACACATTACCTGAACTGATGATGAAGGAGTTCAAAGATATTTTGTCAAAAAGCTTGAAGCTGGGTTTGTGCTTTTGAAACACTGATTTGGATCATGTTTTCTGTGCCATAATTCCACAATTCATCAAAATTATTGTCTAACAATTGTTTCTGCAGCTCTTAATACACTGCCTGGCCAAAAAAAGTTGCACATGCAATATTTCACTGCACCACCTTTGGTTTTGATGACAGGAGACACGTGTTGATTATTGATGATGGAGAATCAGACCACTGTATCAAGTCTTCATCACATCTCAGATTAGAGTCTGGACTACATGGTGGCTTATCCATGTGTGAAAATGATGTCTCATTCTCCGTGAACCACTCCACAGTGTATATTGCTGTTCTTTCTAGTGTTAATTCAGTGACTGTTGCAGTCTCCATTTTGGTGACACGTAAATTATTCACAAGTCTGTCTTCTCTTAAAGAAGAACTATGTATGATGTTACTGTTTTGGTTCTTCTTGTCATGAAGGTGTGAAATGATGGGACTCAAATACACGGTGCTGAAGGGAAAAAAACTGATTTATTAACAGAAAAAAAACAAAAAATGGAATAAACAGAAAACCTGGGGGGAGATTGGGTTAGAGTCCTGGTGGGTGAGAATGACCAGGTTATGGCAAGGTGAGGGAGACAATAATCCAGCGCTGCACGGCTGCAGACACAGGCCTTATATACTGGTGTAACAATGAGGCACAAAAACAGGTGTGATGAGTCCTGATCTGCAGAGGGAGTGAGTCCCATTGGAGAGGAGGGGTCTGCGGCCACACAGGAGCAGACCGTGACATTTCTTTGCTGTTGTTGTAGCATTTTTCTCTATGGAGCTCCAGTTTCAAAGCACATATTCACTGTCATAAAACCCACACCTAACTCTCCTCCTCCAACCATGTGCGTTTGTTTTCATTGAAGGCACCAACGAGAAGGCAAAAGATGGTGATCAAAGATGCTGCTGGAGCGGAGCAGAGTGGGAAACTTTAGCCGGACATTGAAGTTTCAGACATTTGTTTTCACTTCATGGAGGGGGTCGTGGAACCGGACAGGTCACATTGACACACCGGTTGTAGGTGCAGAGACCACCGATCTGGGGCTCTGTATGCAGCCACTAGCACTGCACTACGAACATTAGCCTCATAGCTTAAGAGTTAACTGGCTAACAAACACCAGCAGCTCCAACCTGTCACCAGGTCCCAGCCCCATTAGTGATTAGCACGCTGTCATACTGGGGCTAACATTTACAGACCTGCCAAACTGTATGCGTTTTGTGGAGCAGGTACGAAATTTGGCATCTAAATATGCTGGTATGACTTGCTTCTCTAAACTATGTAAAAAGCTGCGGACATGTGAGTTCTGTGGGAAATGTGCACGTGCTGTACTCCTGACTAACAATACAATGCAGCAGCGTGGTGAAGGGGTTTCAAACAATCATTGTAGAGTACCAGAGAATAAAGTGTCTGCCGAAGCTATAGCGTAACATCCTTGCTCTGCCTCCTGTTCTCTGCCTCCTTTGCATACAAGAATTAAACAAGAACCAGTTATAGAATATTATTATTATCAATATTATTACTATCAATATTATTATTATTAACTTCTGCTCAGTGATGAGTGATGCATCTACTGGCACCTGACAGCTTGATTGGCAGCTGACAGTCTGCCCTGCATGTGAGTTAACTGCCAGATCAAGTAGCCAATCGGAGAAGAAAGGTGGTACCTTCCTCTACCATCCTACGTTTCGCAAATTCGTTCCCTGTTCCCCTCGGACATGTACTAGAGACATAACAAATGTAGTTTGTGGCAGCTGAATGGAAAATGTAAACTGTGTGTACATGTCTGTCTGTTGACCTGCCAACTTTTCGTAAATGTGAACTGTTAATAATGTTACTTTCACTGGGAAAACATTTGAGCCAAAGTTTGAGTTAAAAAAAAAAAAAAACTCAAAGATTTGCAGATTTTTTTCCCAAGCAAATCTATCAATCATCATGTTACCCCTAATGACCTTAATCCGCCGTCAAAGAAAAAAGAGAAGCTGAATGTTTGTATTATTGCATATACGAAGGGGATTCAAAAAGTTTGTAGAAAATGACAGTTGGAAAAATTGGTTTATGTTATATTAGGGTGACCAAACGTCCTCTTTTGCCTGGACATGTCCTGTTTTCACATCCTATCTGGAGTGTCCGGGTGGTTTTTATAAATTTGCAAAAATGTCCAGTTTTCATTGTTTTTCAAACAAAAAACTCTTTAAATGCGTATGTATAAGTGTAAGCGCAATTTTGATGTCCGTCACTGTCACTGTTCATGCAACTGGAAACGTTCCAGATCCTGCTGGAAGAAAAGACTGTGCATTTTCCAGTGATATATGGGACATTATGACAGCGAAAGGCACTGATCCACTGTGGATGTGGGGATGGACGGACCTGTCCATAGATGCACTATAGCAGGGGTGGCAAACATACAGCCCCAGACCAAAACAGACCACCAAAGGTTCCAATCTGGCCCACAGTATGAATTTGCTAAGTGCAAAAATTATATTGAAGTTATTAAGAGTCAAAGGTGTCAAACTTGTTTTAGTTCAGGTTCCACATTCAGACCCATTGTAATCTCAAGTAAAATAATAGGATAATAACCTATAAATAATGACTCCAAATTTTCTTCTTGGATTAATGTGGGAAAAAAAGGCTATATATATTATTCCTATCAAATTAAATTACATTTTATTCATATAGTGCCAAATCATAACAGAAGTTATCTCATGGCACTTTACATATAGAGCTGGTTGAAACCAGACTCTCAAGCTAATTTACAGAAACCTAACAGAATCTTTCAGGAACAAATGCTTGGTGACAGTGGCGAGGAAAACCTTCCTTTTAACGGGCATAAACCTTGAGCAGACCCTGACTCCTGGAGGATGGTCGTCTGCCTTGATGAGAGAGAGAGAGAGAGAGAGAGAGAGAGAGAGAGAGAGAGAGAATAGGGGGAGAGAATAGGGGGAGACACATGGAAGCACAGCAAACTGAAATAGAACTATTAGGAAGTAGAATAGCTGGCATTAGTATAATTACCAGTAACTACAACAGATGTCTGTTAATACTACTACTACAAATACAAGAATTAGCACTGGATGTACTACTACTACAAAAGTTAGTACACATACTGTAATAGAGACCTCTACCATCTATGTAACCATTTCATAAACACTATCACAGTTATATGGATTAATGAGTGATGACGATGGAGGCAGGAGCTGATGGATAGATGAGAGGTGATGCTGGAGGCAGGAGGGGAGCCGCACCACAGCGGATGGATAAAAGAGTGATATAAATAGTGCAATAATTTAATACATTAAATTATGAAAATATTTACATTAACAAACTATATACTTTAACAATTAAATGTGAATAACCTGAAAAAATATGAACAACTTTAAATGTCTAAAGAAAATTAAGTGAAAATTTAACAATATTCTGTCTGTTACCAAATTTTTTGTGCCTTTGTAGAGCCGATCCATAATGCACTTGTAGAAATGATAAGTTGCCTTATTCAGCAAAAACCCTACAAAAATTCAATTCTGTTTTTTTGCTTTTGTCTATTATTCCACCCTGTTATGGCACCTAAAACACACAGTAAAGCAAAACCTGATCTTGCCAGCCTTGTCACCAAAACAAGGGTTAGTCTGAGCACTGACATGGCCAGTGCCTTGGTAACATGAAGGTGTGCATGGCTGCAAAAGGGACCATCTGTCACATGGAGGGTTTCAGTCATGCTCTCACAAAAACTAGATTCAACTGACAAAATTCTGTGGCTAGTAGTAAAAATACACTCCTGAGGCAGACAAAGGGCGATCTAGTAAACTAAACAAACATACGCCTATGTGACACAAACAACCATAATTACTAGTGAGTATGCTAACATCTCCGCTAGCTAGCAAGCATCTGGGCATTGTTCATAAAATGAGTTCATAAACGAGTAAACACCATTACAGCCAAAAGCAATCATCATGAGCACACAAATACACTGAAATACATAGAGTATAGAGAATTTATCTCAGCAATACTTAGTGGAATAGCAACAACACCAAGTCTGCATCCATTTTGCATGTTTCTTTTTCTTTCAGCTTTCCCCATTTTGCAAAAGTTCGACCAAGGCAGAGTGTTGTCCTGTTCCTCGTTTGGTCACTCACTCTTTTCTTCTTCCTCCATCCTCTGACAACGGCCACCTCTTCCTTTTCTCTGCTGGCTCTGCCATGGTAAACACCTGTGAAATGAAGCCATGGCTGGCTTGTGTTTACAGCTAGCCGGCGGTACCTGGTTGGGGGCGTGTTTGTGTCGTAGTGCCATAAACTGTGCCGTTTCTCGCGAGAGAAGCCACTGGAACGGTGGCAGGGAAGTTGCAAGTGGCATTTTCGGCTCTAGAGACCCCAGTGGGAAGGTGGAGCGCTTCCATTCTCCCCCTAACAAGCCATTTAACCATCACAATTACTTTGAAGCTGTTTAATTAAGGTAAAAATCTCACATAGTTCCACTTTAAAAGGTGGGTTTAGTTGTTTCATTCAGTGCCATTTCCACATAGGTATAAAATCAGGCAGCCAGCAATTCAGTCCTTAATTGAGCTGTGTGAAGCACACCGCCACTGGACTCTGGAGCTGCTGAAATGTGTTCTGTGGAGTGACAAGTTATATTTGTCATACTTTGGCTGTCTGATGGATGAGTCTGGTTTTGGTGAATTCCAGGAGAACGTAATCAGCTTTACGCCAAGCCAAGCCAAGCCAAGCCAAGCCAAGCCGAGCCAAAATTTACTTTACTTTACTTTACGGTAAATACTGGAATGGGAGGCCCTTTTCTATTCCAGTGTACAAAGCAAAATCTATAAAGACATGGTTAGATGACTGTAGAGAGGGAGAATTCAATTCAAGCCTAGGCAGAGCTCTAACCTTGAGCCCACCAAACACCTTTGGGATGCACTACAATGGAGACTGTGAGCCAGGTTCTTTTGTCAAACATTTGTGCTTGAATAGGCAAAAATTCCCATAAACACATGCCAAAATATTATAGAAAGCCTTCCCAGTGGAGAAGAAGCTGTTCTAGCTGCAAAGGCCTGTGGATTTAGAATAGGATTTCATAAAAGCTGTTGTAGGTGTAAAGTGTAGGTGGACCAATACTCTGCTTTGAAAATTGAAAATGTGAGTCATGCTAGGTTTTTCCATGGATCCCATGGATGGATATGTTAATATATAAGAAATATTAATATTTGTGAATAAATAGCTTGCATTTGAAACGTAGGCGCACCCATGGACAGCCCCTGTATTTTAGATAGTTAATGGATATTCACTACAGCATGTACTCCACTCTCATCCTCTTTGTCCTGTCAGATCCTGATTGAGCTGGAGACGGCCCTGCTGGACGACATTCCTCACTGGTATAAACTCCAGACGCATGATGTGTCGTCTATACCTCTGCCGCAGCCCTCCCCCTACCTCCCCCGTAGACATGTCCACGGAGACACCTCCAGCAAGAAACTACAGAGTATGTCTGCACTCGTACATACATGTGTGTTTGGTGTATGACTAAACCCCCGCTTTCCAAATGAATAGTGTGTTTGAGAGTGTGGTCAAATACTCTGTCAATGAACTTTTCTATTTTTGTCTCAGAATGGAGCCTCTCAACCTTTCCGTTTCTCATGTATGTGTGTGTGTGTGTATGTGTGTGTGCAGGGTCTCATCGCATCATTGATACAGAGTTTGATGATGGTTTGATAGTAGGGGATAAAGGTGGGTGGGGGGCATGGTTACTGAGCACTTCTCAATTTAGTAGCTTGTAGGCGTCCAGCACTGGGTGAGCTTCTTCTTGCACCCACCTTCAATCTGCTTCTCCGCCTCCTTTTGGCTGCAGTGTGTGTGTTTTAGAACAAATTGTATCCAAATTAAAATAATTAATCTTTGCTGTATCAGCATAGGCAGCACTCCAAAGACTTTTGCAATTCATCATATTGCTACTTGACTACAGACTGTGAATTGCTATGCTGTGGTGCGCAGTCTACTGGGGCTCACAGAGACTGCAGTGAACAGTTTCTCCTCTTCTGCTGGGCCTTAGAAACACTGAGTGAGCACTGAGTGCATGTTAGTCTGTAGAGCTAATGTAGTTCACTGCCATTGCACCAAGTCTCCTGCCATCCTGCATGTTTTTAGTCTACCCTGGGAGTTGCTACTTCCCTTAAAGGACAATGTTAAATAGAAGCTGATTTTGTGTTATTGTAAAGAATCATTACAACTGCTTTGTTGTTTGATTGTTTCTGCTATGGTTTAAGTTAATGTTGGTCAAATGGGGACATGGTTTAAATAATTTTATTGGCACATGCCACATTGGGGACTTTATAACTCTATCAAAAAATAGCCACTACATGAATAATCTTATTAATGTTTCTGTTTAACTATGTGCATGTGTGTATCCTACTAAAAGATAGATATTGAAGGTAGGAGGAGCTAGGAAGATATTCACCTTAAGGCTATTAGGTGTTGGTTGCATGGTCACCAACTATTTTCTGATTCACAGAGGAAACAAATACAATCACACTGAAAGCTGGGAAATCTTTTACAACTAGGCTATAAATGCAGGTTTTTAATGCAGGAAACAGGCCTTGTGCCGATCTGTGCCGGTTAAATTAATTAGTTAAATAAATATGTTAATTTGAAAAAAAGTAGGAGTTTTCAAGGTACATTGTGTGAAATTTAGAAAAGGAATATAAAAACTTATAAAGACATGTAAATTGACTACTTTTTCATTTTATTAGAGTGAGTCAATTATATCATCTGAGTGAGCAGGACACCTCTTCCTTGCACCGCCATGTTTCATGCACATATAGTTGATGGTATCTTGAGTTAGCGTTCATTGTTGTCACCCACTATGTATATACAGTTTTTATTTCATTATCTAAGGGGGCTTCTGTACTTTTGTAGCCACTGTAGGAGAGGATGGGAGTGTCTAGTTCTTTGTAATCTGCAACTTCAACACTAGATTTCACTACATACTACACACTGAATCTTTAATATTCATTCTTTTAATCTGATGAATGTTTTTATGAACTGTTTCCTGGCCTCCTCTTTTTTTTTAACAAAAGTGTTTTCTGAGCAAAGCAAGTTGAGTAGCCTATTTCATAATATAGGTTCATGCCATGCACCTCAGTATTTTCTCTATAAATCCTCTAAATTATGCAATTTACTAATGCTATGCATTTTAATGCTTGTGTATTCTTAATTAGGCCTATGCATTTTAATGCTTGTGTATTCTTAATTAGGCCTATG
>JAPQRQ010000001.1:26608853-26621398 GCA_037367365.1 Apogon talboti
TTATTATAACTTGCCTTTCCAGATGAAATGTCTGTTCTTGGTCTGAGATTTTGTAAAATAAATTTCCCAAAAAAATGCGACTTATAGTCCGGTGGGACTTATACATGTTTTTTTCTTCTTCATGACGCATTTTTTGACTGATGCGACTTATACTCCAGAGCGACTTATAGTCTGAAAAATACGGTAATTGGAACCCTGATTTATGTGCATGGGGATGTTCGCGAATTCCGAGGCTGACGACAGTTCGGGTCAGGTGAAAGTTAGTGCCAGCAATGTGGGCTACACATGTAAGAAAACTCAGTCACAACCTGGCTGTTATTACCTCCACCACAGAGGTTACGTATTCACTACGGTTTGTTTGTTTGTTTGTTTGTCTGTTTGTTTGTTTTTTGTTAGTTAGCAACATAACGCAAAAAGTTATCGACGGATTTTAATGAAATTTTCAGGAAATGTCCAAAATGGGACAAGGAACAAGTGAGTAGATTTTGGGGTGATCCAGATCATCATCTGGATCCAGGATTGTTTTAATGGGATTCTTTACTATTGGGAGATTGGGCTGATTTTGATATTAGAGCTTCTAACTAAACTAATAATGACCACAATCATTGGCAAAAAATTATAAGACAACAACATCCTATGTGCTCTAACCTGACATAGTTTCATCCAGATAGTGGTGATATTCTGGATCTGATGATCCAGAAAGTTCTATATATAGGGGGTAAATATGAAATTGGATACTGCACAACTACAAATCTAGCTACAGACTTACAACTGACACCAAATAATAGCTGAGGTTTTGCTCTTTAAGATATGTGTCAACCGATTTGATGTATCATAAGTACTTATTGAGATAGATCTGGAAGAAAACCACCATTAAAGAAAAATGAAATTTCCTCAATATCTTCAAAAGTACAACTAGTAAGATTCCAAATTCTACCTATATGTTGTCGTGGTCAAGGGATTAAAATATGAGTGTTGAGTGATGAGTTGAGTCAAATGGAAACTAATTTTTCCCTTGTTATAACTGATTATTACATATTATTTTAGCATAATCACTTGTATCGACCTATCTGAGTTTGTCTTTGTATTATTATGTCAGTATCTTTTATTGTACGATTATGTTTACATCTTTACATAATATTGGTTGTGCAACTAAGTTGCTGAATGTGTTATAAGGGATGGAATCACAGCGCAGCGGGGAACTGAGCTGCCTGGGTGGAGGTCTGCGCTCTCTGAGTGCTTTCCTAGTTGTAAATGATTTTATTTTGTAAAGGATTACAAAATAAACAGTATTCTAGGGTTAACAAGCAGACATAGACTAGTTAGAGCTGGTTATCACCACTGATGTCCTCATTCGATTAATTTCTGATACACAATGACTTGATTTGATTAACTTCCAATTCAATGAAATTACATTTTACATTGATTCAATTGGTATATTTCAGTTACAGTAGCAATTGTATTTGGATATTAATCAGATAAATAGTGCTATAAATCACATTATATTACAAACCCTCTGACCTGGTGCGTTATTGAAAACACTGGGCTCATTAATAATTTAGTCTCAAGAAGCTACATTAATGTACCTTTATTTAAACATTATTACACCCTCACCTTCTTTACTGCAGACCTGATTAGAAGGGTTACTCAAAAACTGTCTCTTAATTACTCAAAATCAGATCATTCAAATTATTATTATATTTGGAGTCCATAGGACTTATTACTTGGCTTTGCTGAAGACTTGATTGTGATTGTTCAATGACAACCCTCTATTTTTGTAGAACAGCTGTTGCTCAGGCTTAGTTCTGATCATACAATTGGGAGATCATTTTCAAAATCAATCAAATCATATTTAAATAATAATTTTCATCTGCTGCACACATACAGGGTGGAGGACAGTGGTAAGAGGCAGGGAGGTGGTTTGGCAGTGTTTTTTAACGTGAGATGGTGCAAGCCATTTGACTGTAAACTCAGGTTTGATGTGAATACTGAATCTGTGGTTAAGAGGGGTCAACAGAGAATCCATCTGATGAGGAGACTGAACTCTTTTAATGTTAGTGAGAAGGTCTTAAAGAACTTCTATTGTTCATTCATTGAAAGCCTCCGAACATTCTCTTTATCTGTTGGTTCAATGGTTTAAATGTGAAAGACAAAAATAGCCTGCACACCATCGTGAAAACTTGTTCTAAGATCATCGGAGTCACACAAAGAGACTTGTCTTCCCTCTGGGAGCTTCAGGCAGTGAGGAAAGCAGACATATTGAACTGTTAGCAGTCAGTATACGGTCATTCTATCTGCTGCGGGAATTCACAGACGTGATTGTGATGGCGGTGTACGTGCCCGTCCTCAGCCCGTGGCACGTTGCTCTCTGTTACCAGCAGGCTGCAGACACGGCTCCCACAGGCCCTGTTCCTCATCTCAGGAGACTTCAACCACGCGTTTCCCTCCTCTGTCCTCCCCACATACACTCAATATGTCACTTGCCCCCCCCATTATCCAAAGATAATAAAATACTCGACTTGTTTTATGCCACCACCAAGGAGGCATATTCTTCATTTCCACTCCCTCCCCTGGGCAGAGCTGACCTCAGCATCATTCACCTGCAGCCTGTGTATATACCTGTTGTGCACAGGCAGCCTGTGGTACCCCGTGTGTGAAGAGGTGGACTGCTGAGAGCGAGGAGGCTCTGAGGGACTGCTCTGACACTACTGTGTGGACTGAGCTCTGTGGTCCACATGGAGAGGACATCAGTGCTATTACAGACTGCATCACAGGCTATATTAACTTTTGCTTTGAAATCACTGTACCCTCATGTACGGTGTTTTCCAAACAACAAACCATGGATTAACCCTAGTGTCAAAGCTCTTCTGAAGGACACGTTTTCAGATCAGGGAACAAGGAGGGACTGAGGACTGTACAGAAGGAGCTGAGGGGAAGATCAGGGGGGAGGGCCAACTACAGGAGGAAGATGGAGGAGCAGCTGCAACAGCAGAACATCAGCAGGGTGTGGCAAGGCCTAAAGACTGTCTGGGGCTTTAAAGCACCCCACGCCCAGGCTGAGGGGACCTACAGGAGATGAATGAACTCAATCTGCATTTCCTAAGGTTTGATCCATCACCCTCTCCTACCCCCACACGGCTGCATGCCCCCACCCTTACACCTGGACCAGGCTCCACTCCCTCAGCCCTTCACACCTCTGGCCCAGCTGAACCCCACACCACTTCACAGCTTCAAGCACCCATCCACTCCCCCAGCCCACAGGCCCCCTGCCCATCCCTGTCCTCACCAGACCAGGTGAGAAGAGAGCTGAAAGGGATCAAAGCCAGGAAGGCACATGGACCAGGCGGCATCAGCTCCAGGCTCCTTAAGTCCTGCGCAGATGAACTGTGTGGAGCAATGGAGCATGTCTTCAACCTGAGCCTTAAGCTGAGGGTGGTTCCACAGCTCTAGAAGACCTCCTGTGTGGTACCAGTGCCCAAGACACCGCACGCTAAAGACCTCAACAGCTTTAGGTCAGTGGCTGTCACGTCTCACCTGATGAAAACACTGGAGAGACTGGTCCTGGCCACCTTCGCTCCATGGTGGGCTCAGCGATGGATCTGCTGCAGTTTGCCTACCGCGCTGGCATCAGAGTGGAGGACGTGGTCACTTACCTGCTTCACCGCACGCTCTCCCACCTGGAGAAGCCTGGCAGCTCTGTGAGAATCTTATTCTTTGACTTTTCCAGTGCATTTAAAACCATACAGCCGGTGCTCTTGAGGTACAAGCTGGAGATGGCAGGGGTGGACTTTGACCTGGTGGACTTTGACCTGGTGGACTTTGACCTGGACTACCTCACAGACCAGCCCTAGTTTGTGAGAGCCCGGGACTGTGTGTCTGACCTCTGTACCTGCAGTGTGGGGATCCCAAGGGCACCGTTCTGGCCCCCTTCCTTTTCACCCTCTACACTGCAGACTTCAGACACAACATGGATGGCTGTGTCCTGCTGATGTTCTCAGATGACTCTGCGCTTGTCTGCCTCATTACCGATGATTACAACGTGGAGTACAGGGGACTGACGCAGGACTTTGTGGACTGGTGACAGCAGGACCATCTCCTCATCAACGCCGGGAAGACCAAGGAGATGGTGATGGACTTCCATAGACACCAGCCAACCGCCCCTGCCCCGGTGAACATTCAGGGAATGGACACTGAGTGGGTGGACTCCTACAAGTACCTGGGTGTCCACCTAAGTCACAAACTGAACTGGACTCACAACATGGACTCACTATACAGGAAGGGTCAGTGCAGGCTCTACCTCCAGAGGAGACTGCAGTCTCTTGGAGTGAGGGGCCACTCCTGGAGACCTTTTACGACTCTGTGGTGGCGTCCACTGTCTTATATGATGTGGTCTGCTGGAGCAGCAGCATCACAGAGGCGGAGAGACAGAAGCTGGATAAGATCATCAAGAAGTCCAGCTCTGTCCTGGGCTGTCCTCTGGACTCAGTGCAGGATGTGGGGAAAAAAAGGGGCATGGCTAAAGTAAGATCTACACTGGACCATGAGTCTCAGCCCCTGCAGGACACCCTGTCCACTCTGGAGAGCAGCTTCAGTTACAGATTGATTCACCCTCGCTGTGTGAAGGACAGATTCCGCAGGTCAGTCCTGCTGCTGTCAGGCTCTACAACGGACACTGTTCGCTCTGTCATCCATCTGCAGTCACCCTGTGCAGTTTTTTTTGTCACTTTCTGTTAGTCACTCACTGTACATAAAAGATTATTTTTAGTTTTGTCATTAAATTGTAGATAGGTAGATTTGTACTTTATGTTTATATTTCTTATATTTTGTATTCTACTTATCTTGAATATTTTTGATCCTGTAACTCTTATTCCATTGCTGTTCTTGTACTGTGCTGTTGTAACGGTGCCATTTCCCCACTGTGGGACAAATAAAGGTTTTCTTATCTTATTTTCTGTCTAATACTTGATTTTCTCAGTAACATACTGTGTAATAAGTGGGATAGTACATAGTGAGGTGAGCATTTTAATGTATGTTAAGATACAGCATCGCCCTGTTGATGTTTATTTCCTTTTAATGACTAGTTCACTGTGCATCATCCTGTACGGAGATGTTCAGTTTAGAAGTTTTCCACAAAAACTTTTAATTTCTTTCAATGTCACATTTTTCAGGGATGAGATCTTCCAGTATTAGCTGAACACTTGGTTATTGAATTTTTCCTGCTTTATGAGACCAAGATAGCCAAAGTTTTATCCAATTCTTAATTTTCTCAGCCCTGTTTCCCTCAAAGGCCAACTGTATGGACAGTTTCACAGGAGAGATGCCCATGCATTTAATTTTGGTTTCACACTGAAATTAAATGATTTTTGAAACAGAACTGAATAATGAATTGAATTGTTTTTTTAAACTCTAGTTTGAGCAGACCTGAGGATCCCTTCAAAAATACCAGTTTGTATATTAACTCACTACAACTACAATTGTTTGTTTAACAAATTAGAGGAACTAGACTTTGCAGCCAATCAGGGCTCAGCAGTTTATCTTCACCTGTGGGGACTGAAGATTTCTGTTTGATAGAAAATCCTTTTAACTCACCCACAGGTGGTGCATCCAAAGGCATACTCCATGTAGAAGAAGACAACTTCTTGTACAGTCCCTTTTTTCTAAGAGACACCCCCACATTGCTCTCTCATAGTGGAATTTGTTCTTAATGTGGCATTTGGAACGATATTGTTAATCTCCTCCATGGGGTCAGCCACTTCCACCTCCACCATGACCTGCCATCATCCACTTTATTTAGGCCATAATTTAGGCGTCCTTAACAAGCACACACCAGGTGTATTGGTCCATTTTCTTTTTAAAGGTTGACTCAAACCGTTAATGTACATGTCTTATGAAATTGCTGACTCACATACACTCTCTACACATTGATTATGTCTTGTTTCTATGGTGGTCCTGGAGGACAAACCACAACAACAAATTGCAATGCACACAAGAAAAAGAAAAGCACACACACAAGAAAAAAAACGCACACAGGAAAAAGACAGACACACAAGAAAAAGAAAGGCAGGCACACAAGAAAAAAGGCACAAAAAAAGTTGTTTTTTGTGTGATTTTCTTTTTCTTGTGTGTGTGTGTTTTTTTTCTTGTTTGCATGATTTTCTTTTTCTTGTGTGTTTTTTTTTTCTTGTGTGCTTTGAGATTTGTTGTGGTTTTTTTCTTGTGTGTGCTTTTCTTTTTCTTGTGTGTTTTGCGATTTGTCATTGTGGTTGGCCCTTCAAGGCCACTATATGTTTCATCTGTTTCAGTCCTTTTTTTGTTGTTGTTTTCATCTTGTGTCTCTTAAATTATTTTCACCATGTTGTATCTTCTACATTTTCATCTTGTTGCATCTTTTAAGTTTTTTGTCTAATAGTGTACTTTATGTTTGTTGCGTCATCCATGATATTTTCATGTTTTTATCATATTTATGTTTCTTACAAATGTGAAACCTCCAATAAGTACCTGATTTTTACTCCGGGAACAAAAAACAGCCTTGACTAGAAATAAATAATGATTTGATAATTATAGTGATAATTATCAATACAATGTAATGTAGACAGCATGTTGTTGCAGTGTTTTGGGTTCAAACCCAGGTATGTATGTTCTCCCTGAAAATGAATGTTATCAGTATCACTTGATATGAACATACATTTGCCTATGAACATTTGCATTGTCTCAGTAAACTGGAATAAAGTGTTTTTCTGTCCTGCTTTGGTGCTCTGTGTAATGAACTGAATCAATGGCCATATTTGTACATAATAATAGACTGCACATAATATGCAAGAAGCTAATAATTACAAAGAAAACCCCAGAGCTGGGCAATTGAGTAGGGAATTCTTCACCTGCAAAATACTTTTATCCACTGTACCTTTTATCACCGAGGGGGATAAAACAGTAATTGCAGTAAGGCTGATGTGTCTATAGGGGGGTATTAGGTCAACACAGACATTTTGGTTGTTGTTCAATTCAGGCCACAGGTTAAAATCATAACAGATCATCATATGCATGGCAACATTACTAATGCATGCAAGCAGTTAGCACAGAAGCTAAATGCACATTTTGTAGCCATGTGTAAGCTATTAAATTGCATTTATAGTTTGTGTAATGACAACAAACACACCTTATCATCTTAAGAGCTAAGGAGTGTATATGTAATGTTGGTATAATTGGAGTTACATGCAGGGGCGGGTGGTGAAAAAATTTTTTGGTGGGGTGCAGTATCCAAGTCAGTTTTCAGCTGCACTTTAACCACATCTCACCACTAGGATGCACCAAAGTACATGCACCACTATTTTGAATTAAAATAAAAATACACAGGATGTGTTTTCAGTCATGTATTTTTTATACTGTATGTAAATTTCACCCGTCTATCCTTCAAACATGCACATTTTACCATGACTATTGTTAAAATCAGGCATGTCTCTGACAAGTGTCTTTTCCACTGATAGTATGGCCAATGCATTTAGAACAGGGGTGTAGGTAGTGTGAGTAGATCACATGGCATTGAAAAAATACAAAATCACCATAAGGGTTAAAAACATATCGATCCTGCGCCTCCCCAGTGTAGTCCATTGTGATAACCAACTCACCAGCTGCTTATTCAGAGTAGTAGTATTACTTATGGACTTATTCGCTGATTCCATTTCTGAGGAAGGTCTTGATTCTTTTTGGGATGTGATGTTTACTCCCATGGGTGGTGCTTGGGCGCAAGGTTTTGCGCCCAGAGGCTCTCCTATCTCTTGAATTGGGGGTGGGTCCACTGCGCACCTGTCATTAATAGTGGGAGTCTATGGAGTTCTTGACCGGCGCCCCAAACAGGAAACACATGACTGTGCATTAAACAACCGAAAAACATTTTTAAACGACACTTGAATGCAGATTGTACGCGGCCCTCACAGACTGTATCATGTATAGGTTATTTATTTAAATATTAATGTGTTTGTAAAATTATTTTAGGTGATTCCTGTGGTCTTCTTCATGTGAGACAGGTGGGGCGGCGCCCTAGTGCCCTCTATTGATGAGCTGCCACGGGTTACATGACTGGCTTTGGTGTGCTATATTTTGCTTATGTGTGGTGTTAATCATGATAGTTGTAGTTGTAAAAACAGTAACAAGGTTCATGGGTGTTTTGTACAGCTGTGACCAACTGAAGTTAGACAGTATCTTAAATGTTTGTAACCTATTAATAAAAAGGTGCTGAATTTCACATTTTACAGTAAGGGCCCCTTTTGGAGGTTATAAGAGTAGTAATTCATTAGTGAATGGTTTAACATGATGGCCGATAAAGGGACAAGATAAAGTTAAGCTAAGGAACCAGTAGGATCATTACCAACCCTGATAGACGGTGGGTCAAACACGTTTTTTGCGTTGTTGATTGATCCCCATCGAGTGCACAGTTGTTTCTGTGTGGAATTAGACAATTCTATAGAGTCTAGGAAAATGTGTTGGCAGCTCTGGTTTGCTCATTTGGACAAACTTGACTTTTCATTGTCGCTCTGGTCAGGCAAGTTGCGGGACAACTGACGCTGACGAATTAATAATAATAATCTGATTGTAACTTTGAGAATATGAACCAATGGTGCAGGGCCGTAGTAGGAACCCCCCCCCTTACTATTGTCAAATTCATACAGTCATATGTTTATGTTTATATATATGTGTGTCTGTATATATATACAGTCTTGGGTTTATATATATACAGTCTTGGGTTTCGTCTGGATTACAAAATGTCCACATTTTATTTCCACAGAGCTAAAAACCAATGTTACAACATGCTAGCATGCTATTGCTACATTAGACGACGTATGGTAGGCTATTTAAATATGATGAAAGTGCTTTGTGTGGGTGTCCAGTAGTGACTACAAAGATTTAGCGTATTGAGTATTGCTATAACATGAAATTATGATTTAAAAATAAATTTCATCCTTACCTGACAGCAGTATCGTCACTTCTGTATCCGTATTTACTTCCTATTTGGACAAATATTATTGGCAGACTTCATTGTCTGAGTAGTTTATCAAACATAAGTTTTGTTTTCATACAAACGTGATCAAATTGAGGCTGCCAACAACTGGAAACATGTATAGAAAAAAATATATTAATATACTATGAAAAAATCAGCTAATCTCTATCACTGAGGATCAATCATTTCAAAAACAAAAGCAGATAGCATCCTTTGGCCCACCTACTACGATAAACCATGAACCTCAGAGTCAAAGTATGAAAACTATTATAACTTCTTTATTTGTGTTTGTTAATGACTTACAAAGTGGAGATTAATAATCTAAATCCTTTATAAGGCTTCCCCGATTGTCTTGAAAAAGCTGACAAAAAACATCTCATCAGATCAGACCCTCATCTCAAAGAAGCTTCATTGTGATTAAATGCTTTGGGAAATATGAATGCACTTCTTATCAGATGATTTTATTCGGAGTCCTCGTCAATTGGAATCAGAGTCTGATCAGAGTGATTTTAACTGACTTGAAGAAATATTGTTGTATAGTGCATTTACTGCCCGTCAGTGTACTTTAAAGCTGCATTAATCACTATTTTTATATAAACAATAAATCAACTTTGTAGATGCTCTGCTCAGCAGATCGTTTATCATCTTTAAGCACATTATATTCGGTGTCATGGTTGGCAAAATACACGAAAGATTTGGCTTATTCTCTTGTTTACACTGTATATCACCTGGCAGAAGTAATATTGCATGCATCAAGTTTGCAATAAGCCTCAAAACTAAAAACAAAAGTTAATGGCAGTACCAGTTTTTTCCTCTGGCATAATAGTCCCATTTAAAAGCGCATTCTATTTAATAGCCACTGTAATATGTGACCTCATAAATCTGTTAATCACAGTCTTACTTCTGTGATAAACAGCTCTCTACTTGTGAAATCTGCAGTATTTTCTGTGCGTGTGCGTGCAGATGCACCTTGGTGAGGATCTGTGTATTTCAGCCGAGATGCTCTGCTTGAACAGCTCAAACATTTTTGTTTGGAAAACTCAGAAGTTCAATTTCATCATCCACTGATTTCAGCATCCAGGGGCCAGTTAAAAAATAAAATAAAATAAAAAAGCTTTTCCTTATCTTAACTCGTCTGAGCCGACACATTAGGGACAAGTCAGAGGAGCAAATAAGCTCAGGAGCATGTCCTCGCAGCAGTTCTACTCTGTGTGACATGTCTCTGCAGCTCATCTTCGTCGGCTTTGATGCTTCCAGTGATATTTCACCTTCAACAGTGCTCCATTTACTACCACAGACACCCCCAGGTGGAATACCTCCTGAAATACAAACAACAGATTCAAAACACAAGGTAAACCAGCTCTGTAATTAACATGAAATTAGAGCTGCAGCTGTTGATTATTTTTGTAATCAATTAATCTATCGATTATTTCCTTCAGTTCCATTCAATGAAACGATTATTTGAATTGGTGAAAAAAAATTGTAAAAATGTGAAAAAGACATGTCTGAAAATGACAAGCAACTTGTCCTTTATTCCAGAACCAGCTGAAACAACAACCACAAAAAGTATTAAAGTAAACGGATATATAAAAAATATCTATATGGAGACCTCTGTGTGTGTGGCTCTTTTGAGTATTTGTGAATGAGAAGCAGCATGTGTTCCATCAGTTCCTTAACCAACAGTTACAGCAAAACATTAATTATAGTAATGCAGCAACATTTAGTTTTTTATTGCCTTAAAGTTAGTGACATAACTAGCGACCGCTACATACATTAGCATTAGTATTATCTTGACCATTATTATCTGATGTTGACTCTGTTCTCAGGGTTAATGCAGACCGGCTCTGGTTAAAGTCATGCTGTCCAGCTCCATACCACAGTGGATGCATTGGACTGTTTTTTTTTTTCCTTTAAAGTGTTCACACACTTTAGACTTAAGAGTTTCTCAATACACATTGTTTTCTGCTCTTCTGTTCTTGCGATCTCGTAAAACGTCACCAGTCGCGGCTCAAGGACTGTTCCATTTAAAAGTTCACACAAACCAAGATCGGATGGAATGCCATCCGGACGTTGTTCTTGTCTCTGAACTTAAACCAAGGCTGCAGTGGTCGGTGACTCGTGTAGACTTGGCTGACAAATATCCTTAGATGCATTTTGTGCTACTGTCAATTTACTGTTGAAGGCAACAGTGGCTTCTGTGACAACTTACCTCAGAAATGTTTTATTGAGTAGATGACATGATGCAATTGTTCCAATTACAGAGACTTGTGTTCTTAGGAAGTCTGTTCTCTGGGGCTGTTCTTACCAAGACTTCATTCGGTGAACTTGATGTTGAGAAACACTTATTTTCTGCCTGGAATTATGTGTGTCACAATAAGTGTCTGTGTGAAACGCAACAGTGGAACCAATGTTTAGCAGCAGGGAAACTGAGCAAACGAAGCTTCGTTTCAGGAAAATTGTAATAGAATAATTTTTTTTAATTGATTCGAGTCGATTAATCGTTTTTCTACAGAGAATGACACATTTGACCCTGTAACTTTGGCGCTGGGTACTGATAGCTGCCTGAAGGAAAATTTAGCTTCCATGTAATGTGTCAGCTCTGTATTTTGCAGTGCCATTTCTTACTGCATACATGTATATATAGAGCCGATCCCGATGTGTGACAGCAGCAGCACTAAGCCAGTCTTTGTGCGGCGTTGGGTTGTGCCTGGGGTCCCGGGCTGCCCTCCTTCCTGCTCACACACACACACACACACACACACACACACACACACACACACACACACACACACACACACACATATACTCACAGTGCTGCCATTCATCTCACCTCTGGATTAACAAGCTCTTATCCTTGCAAGTATGTTCAGGAGCAGGAAAGCGTGGGGGGAAAAGGATACAGTGTTCCTCCACCTTAGATTTTTCAGAGCTGGCACGCTTGCAGACCAAAGGGGCATTGAGTGGTGACATGAACTCAGTGCTCTCACTTGTTAAATATCTATCAGCTGGTTTATTGTTAGGGATATTTGGATTTACTGGCCACAGTAAAGGATGCTGGCTCATCCTGAAAGCTATTTTTGATAGGAAGTAAAATGTTTCACTGCCAGTTGGAGTGACTAATCAGCACTGATATGCATTACTTCTGAAACTATTTAGGATTATGTCATTTCTAAAAATCTTATAGCCCCATTTTTCACTACGTCTGGGATAGATTTGTGTCCTGGTGCTGTTCTAGGTCCATTTGTTCCATAGGCTGAATGTGTAAGTGTCTCAGTAGGGATGGGAATCAAGAACTGGTTCTTTTTGAGAACCGGTTCCCAGTAGCTCAATTCCTTGGAATCGTTTGCCTGCCTGCTTAACGATTCTGCTTATCAGTTCAGCCTTCGTTGCACATGTGTGATGACGTCACACGTATGCTGCATTGTTTTGGTTTAGAATGCAGCCAACATGGCGTCGCGGCAGAACTCTCCAACGTATGGCTATATTTCACGTGAACAGATGACACCAGGGACACTTGGAACACTTACAAAGTTTCCATTTCTTCAAAGGG
>JAPQRQ010000001.1:26775066-26785602 GCA_037367365.1 Apogon talboti
ATTCATCTATTCAACATACGGGGGGGGGTCGACACACAGCCACTGCCTCTTCACTGTCACTCAGAGTTCTTCCTCATGAATCTGATTGGTTCTGACTATTGAATGACATGGTTACTGGCCAATCAAACCCACACAGTTTGTATCGACTCTACAACGAAGGTGCGTCATGTGGGGTTTTTTGTTTTTTTAACTGAAGCTCAGAGACCAATAGGAATGTGAAGGCTGAGACATTTGATGCTGGTTTCATCCTTATATAGACATGACAATCTATGTGTATGAGTTCCAAGTCATAGAGTGTGTAATCTGTACATGTGTGTATGTTTGTGTGTTTGTAGTGTGGGTCTGTGACTTTCAGAGTTTGGCTTTTCATCAGTCTGAACAGAATAAAGTCTGACAGTAAAAATAAGACAAACAATCATGTTTTAACCATGACATTCTTTCCATTGTAGGTGTGTAGTATTGTTACAAATAGAATGTGCATGAACTCTAAGTAAAAACATTTGTTCTTCTGCCTTCTTATGACCTGTTTCTCCCTGTTGAATCCATTCAGAGTCTATTCCAACAACAATCAAATAAAACACTCAAATCAAGTAAAATTGTGTAAATTAATGTATCCTACATATTACCAGTCAAACCGTACAGCATCAGAGCATCATCATCCTTTCCTCAAGACCTTATCCATACATGACAGGAAACATAAAAAGTAACTGATGGCTACAATGGCTCTGTTCTCTATCAACATGTCAAATATTTCAATTCAATTTCAATTTTATCCACTTGGTCTGATCAGGTTTAATCGATAAATAATGTCATCTGCGTAACGGTGAAAATTAATGTCATGTTTTCTAATTATGTTACCTACAGGCATAGGCATACAGCGTAAACAAAAAGGGCCTGAGGACTGACCCTTACGGTACACCATAAATAACTGTGAAACATGGTGATGACTGTTGGTTTCCATGTTCCAAACTGCTACCTATTAGATAAATCGGATTTAAATCAGCAGAGAGCTGCTTCTCTAATGCCTATGTAACATGTAACATGTATGTAACCTGTAACATGCTGTGGTCAACTGTGTCAAATATAGCATATAGGGTTAGGGTTAACCCTAAAGCCCCGTCTGTCTTTATAATGTTACGGGGTTAGGGTTAACCCTAAAGCCCCGTCTGTCTTTATCCTGTTACAGGGTTAGGGTTAACCCTAAAGCCCCGTCTGTCTTTATAATGTTACGGGGTTAGGGTTAACCCTAAAGCCCCATCTGTCTTTATCCTGTTACAGGGTTAGGGTTGACTCTAAAGCCCCGTCTGTCTTTATAATGTTACAGGGTTAGGGTTATAGTATGAATTACTTATCATAGTATGAATTATATGGTATGAATTATTTATTATAGTATGAATTATATAGGGACATGTGATAATATATTGAATATTTCTTTTATTTAACCTTGATTTTTGATTTTGATTTAACCTACCTTCAGCTCTTCAATTATGACTTGTCAGCATACTAGCTGTTTAAGGAAACATTCGAGTATACATTAATAGAAAAGCGCTATATAAATCTAATCCATTATTATTATTATTAAAATGTCATAGTTTTGCTGTGCTTAAGATGTCTGTGAATAACAATGAAGGATACACCATTTGTTTTCATCTCCAAGTGTTTTGTTCTTTATCCTGCGAAGTAGTGGCACCGTTGCATAGTCGAGAAAGCTGGACAACAGCCTGGAGGACTTACACAATGGTAAGTGTGTGTGTGTGTGTGTGTGGGTGTGTGTATGTGTGCGTGAATGTATGCGTGAATGTGTATGTGTATGTGTATGTGTGTGTGTGTGTGTGTGTGGGTGCTTTGATCGCTTTGGGTGTTTGTTGATTGGACAATAACCAAGACATAGAATGAAACGCCCACACTTATCAGTTTTGATAAAACAAGTATGAATTTATTTTTCTTTACACTGCATCTTTCAATAACATGTTTAATCATAAAAATAAATAACAAATAAGCTGATCTGTCAAAAATATGAAACATGCACAGTGACAAGTTTTACCAAGGGAAGTCGAGGGGTGGGGGTGCTTGGGTTATAACTGTCACCTTGGTCATGTGACGGCCATTGAAGAGGCTCAGTTTGACCTGTTCCACAAGACTCAGAAAGAGACTGAACACTGAGACAACACTGAATATTCCCTCAAAGCACTCACCTTCAACAAAAAGAAAAAAAGAAAGAAGGAAAAAAATGATAATCTAAATAGAAAAAAATAAAAATAGGTTGATTCTAGTAAAGCCAGGATAACTCGTATCTATACATTTTCTGCTTTTATCTCCCACTGCTTCACTCCTACAACATGTTGGCTTTGGCCTTGACCCCTCTATTGGAAGTAGTGCCCACCCCCAATTCATGTCCTCTAGAGGAAAGGAGCTTGAAGAAAATAAAATGGAGGGAAAAAATGGAATGAAAGTAATAGGAAAAGGTAGACTGCATGACTATTAGCAGCAGCAGATATTTATTCCTCTAAAGGAATGTGGTGAGTTGGAAAGAGCCTCAGATGAATACAGAGCAGGAGGCGGAGGGTAAATGACTATATTTGGTGTCTTCCTCTCACACTTTTTACTGCACTACTTCGATATTATCTGAGCCATCCTTCTGAATGAACCTTTTTTTTGGAGTTTGAGCAGTAATAATTGAATTCTAATTGTAATTAGCCACATTTTTGATGAAAACCTCCTCTCCTCCATGTAGCCCAGGGTCTTTTACCTCCTGCTCCCTCTGCATCACAACCACATTGCTCTCTTAGCATATTTACAAATCAGCCAATTTTCACCTCGTCTGTTTATCTGGCATCGTTGCATCGATGACTCAAGAAAGTGACAAATCTACTGACGTATTTGCCTTTTGCAGCAATGCCATCTTGTGAATCCATTCATCTTCATTTTCTCCACACACAGACAGATGCCCATCACAGCCAGGGGGCTATTCTGAACAAGCCCCCCCCCTTGGCTGTGACATCACTCCGTGTGGTCAGTCCTTTAGTCATGGTTTAATCACAAAGCAGCAGCAATCTGTTGCTTTCATAATTTTTTGATTCTTGTCTCCCTGATTTGCTGTAGAGTCATGTGACCATCTATGTAATGAATGGAGAGCAAATAAAAAACAATCAGCCCCGAAAGAAAAGTGCAACAGCAGGTAAATATTCAGAGTGTATTTTATGAAGTTCCTTTAGTCAGCAATCTTAAAATAAATTCTACAAATATTCTCATAAAGAAAAGTGTAACAGCACAAGTAAGGAAATATTCAGTGTATCTTTGAGTCAATAATCTCAACACATCATTATCAATATGTCACAGAAAGACATCCAAAAACCAAAATGCCTGGCTTCCTCAACAGAAGCATTCATTCCCTGTGTTTGTCGCAATGACACCATATTTACAGAAAGTGTTGGATCTGTCTGAGCCGTAACCACGACTCATGAATGGATTTATTACTTGACTCCTGCAGAATGCTGCTTCTACGGCCAACACAGACCCTCATAGTCCACATCTTCGTACTGCTTTATTTCTTATTGCTGTGGGAGTGCGGTCTCATTCTAACCCTGTTTATCTCTATTTTTCTTGTCCCTTTTCTATTTGCTCCTCTTCAATCCTTGGGTACATGCCTCATACTTTTTCCTTCCTCCCTGCCGGATTGTGCTTCCGACCTCTGCTTCACTGTGCATTGTGCTCTGTCCTGTAGAAACATTAGCCTTCACAGTTTTTCTGGATTTCCAAATGGTAAAAGTGAATGTGCAGGACCATAGACACTGCTATCGATTTGAACACTCACAAAAAATACATAACCTATTTACATGACACTTTAAGTGGTTACAGTATTGTTATTACTGTGCACTGATTCTAACAGTAACTGTGTATCTATAGCAGCCAGTTCATTGGATGCACTAACAGCACTAGTAGTTAGCTTGAAGTTGAGGTGAGAAAACTAAGAACATCATTCACAATGATGTAAAATCACGCTAATATTAGCAATGGACTCAGCCCTCATAGCCCTGATTGCAGGGAATAGTGACATCATACAGGTATGACACAGAAAGCCATACCTGCACAGATTAATAGATATATGACCTTAGTTGAAGAACTCTTAGCAGCCCTGAAAAGTATTAAGCCCTGTAGGTGGTAGATTCACAATCTAACCGTCCCCCTATCTCCCTGGCCGAGCCTTGACAATTGGCTTACAGCAGAGCGGGCAAAGGGGGTGTAGAGAGTCTAACAGGGGTCCTCTCAGCCTTTAAAACAGGCTGGAGGGGAAGGGATGTGGGACTAAGAGTGTCATTCAGCCAAACAGCAGGTGGATGGAGACTGTGAAAACAGAAAGGGTTAGGAGTGATAGTACAGAGGGTGAGGAGAACAAGTGAGAGGAGGAAGATGGAGGCAGGTCGAAATCAGGCGGACACTCAAGCTCGAAGCATCGCAGAGTGACACCTGAGTCCTCATTGCCGTAGTTTGCCCAGTACTCTTCTGGGTCAAGTTTGGGCAGCGCCAGCTCTTCCTCCCCGAGCTCGTACTTGACGACTGAGGTGGTTGTGGATGGGCCTTTCCCATACAAACCAGCCTTGACAGTCTCTGATGACTTCTCAAAGACGCCTTTAGTGGATGATTGGGGCTTGTTTTTGTGGAACCACCAACGGGTTTTGGTGCTGAATGTAGTGGTGGTTGAGCCAGCAATGGAGCCAGGGTCGGGCAGAGGGCAGAGGGCAAAGTCCATTTCCCGAAGGAAGCGCAGGTCCTGACCACGGCGGGTGGAAGGGGAGGCACAAATCACCTCAGATGAAGACACACGGGCCTCACGGAACCACTCCCACAAGGCCCGAGCCTCACAGCCGCAGGACCAGGGGTTGGCGTTGAGGCGGAGGAACTCGATGCCTTGGGTGTCCCTCAGCGTCTGGCTGGGCAGCTCAGCCAGAGAGTTATTGAAGAGGAAGAGCATGGTCAGACGACCGAGGTCGCGGAAGGCGCGGCGGTTCACCTGCCTGATGCGGTTGTCGTGGAGGAGCAGGCGGTCCAGATTGACCAAGCCACGGAACACGTTCTCTGAGAGGGTGCGGATGCGGTTGCCATGCAAGAAGAGCTGACTCAGGTTGATGAGGTCAGAGAAGATGTCATCCTGAAGGAAGTGAAGATTGTTCTCCTGCAGAAGAAGAGTGAGAGAGAGAGAAAGAGAGAGAGAGAGAAACAGACAAATGTTTAACATGAGGAAAAGTACAATGTTGAATGATAATGTGTAAATTATCAATGCATTTCTGATTATGCTTGTATGTTAATGTGGGTATATGAGGATGAGCTGTATATTAGTTATCTGTATATCAGTTATCTGTATATCAGTTATCTGTATATCAGTTATCTGCAAGCAGTTCTATGGCTGTCCAGCGCCCCTACCTGCAGGTAGAGGAACTGCAGGCTGTAGAGTTTGTGGAAGATGTCATGGGGCAGGGCAGTGAGCCGGCAGCGGTGCATGTGGAGGCTCTGGAGTTTCTCTAGGCCACGGAACGCTCCCCCCTCCAGCCTGTGGAGGCTAGGATTGTCCCCCAGGTCCAACTCCTCCAAGTCCCTAAGCTCACTGAAGGCCCCAGCTTCAATCCACGTGATGTTATTAGAGAACAGCCACAGAACCTGAACAGGGAAATGACACATTTTCACTACTTATTATCCACAAAAACTCAGTAAGTTTTGGATTGGTCACATGCAGTACACCTTTTCTCCTCCATCTCCGTTTTCTACAGTCGTTCTTACCTGAGTTCCAAAGCCAAAAGAGCCAACTCTAAGCTCCGTGATGCGGTTGTTCTGGAGGAACACACGCTGAGAATCATAGGGCACTCCGACAGGAACGGCGGTGAAGTTCTGCGCCTGGCAGCTCACAGTCATAGGAGTCGGGTAGCACACGCACAAGTGCGGGCACGCCGATACTGGACTGGGCTTCCCGAGGACCAGCCACACCACCAGCCAGAGGGAGAGACCACCTGCACGAGAGCAGACCGGGGGGGGTGAGCGGAGCTGAAATCAGCCCTTAGTCCCAAAACAGAGCTAGACCTGCATAATTACTGTGGTACAGAGCAGTCTATGCACCTGTTTTTCCTAGAATTCCATCCATATGAAATGACACGAAGATATAAGTGTCTCTTTTCAAAGTGCGTTCAGACTACAGTTAAAAAACCAACCATTACGCACGGCACAGAAAAGACATTTTCCCTTCAAAACACAACAGTTACTTCTGTGAGACACCAAAACATTTTCGTACAATCTAATCCATATCCTGCAACGGCCTTTTAAATAGTATGCAATATGGATCTAAAAAACTGAATGAAGAGCTAAAACTGACAACATCTACCATGTATCCATTCCTCAGGTCACTGTAAATAAAACCACTTCACTCTAAATAATACCTCCAAGTTAAAAGACATTTAAAAATCAAACAGCACTAAGTGCATTTTCCTGGATGGTCCAGCGACAAACTTACTTTTGCAGTTGCGCATGATGGAGCATCGTCGGCTCCGAGAATTCGAAGAGGTTTCCATCCTGAACCAAAGCCCAAAGCGAGTTAGCCTGAGAGACCGAAGTAAAGCCTGCTATCTCCGCTGATGCCCTGGTTCCCGAGTCGGAGCCACTGAGAGTGTGCCGGTTGACGGCTACCGATGGCCCATATATACTCCAGCACTCCGTTATTGCCTACGGTAGTGGGCACCGTGGAATCTCCTACGTCACTGATCCGGGGTCATGATTGAGTGAGGGCGGCGAGAAACGGAAAGGGGAGGGGCCGACCGTTGGGGATTCTCTTGGAGAGCTGGTACGCGCGTAAAGGCTGGTTGGAGACGTGCGTTCAGACTCTGAGAGGAGGAGACTGCGCTCGACGCACATAGAAGCAAAGGGGTGGGGGGGGAGCAGTGAAGGGAGGGGGGCAGAGAACTAAGGCACGGTGCCCGGTAATGATGACGGGCTTCGTGGAGGAGCGGAGGACGGGCACGGGTAGGAGAAGTGCGCGCAGCTCGTTTCCTGGCTCGTTCTCTCAGACACCGTTATGGTCCGCTTCCGGCGCGCGACAGCCAGACAGAGATGCAAAACACTTGGATGTTTGTGTGAAAGAAATAAGGATGCCCCCGAATTATGATTCAGCCACAAGAGACAAATCAGTGCCAGGAGAGAGTTTCTGAAACATCATTTGTTGTGGACGGTAACTTCAATGAGCACTAGTCCGGCTGTGTGTGTAGTAATTATAGATCCTGACATAATTATTGGGATGATGAGGACATGAAATGACATGAGTTGGCTAAAGAGAGTGGATGGACAGTGTATTTCATTTCTATTTAAGGACATTTGGATGTAGATGGATGACACATTACTCCTCTCTGTTCATTTATCTTTTTTATTGCACACTTACATATTATTAATTAGGTTCCTCAGTTTGGGGGCAGGGCTGTGGATGGAGCCAATAAGCAGAGGACAGATGCCTTCTATACATGACACTTCAGTCCGGTTGGTTGTGTGTCTGTCACTGCTTGTGTAACACACAGCATCACACCGAGCAGTGCATGGAATATCTACAAATGTCACATCACATTTCTGTCCAAACACTCATGTGATATATTCCAATGTAACAAAGAGCACAGCCATGGTGACGTCAGGCTGCAGTGGACAAAGTTCTTGCATTGTGGTCTGATGCTTTTCATCACCATATGAGAACCTGCTTACATCATTTTTATCAGTATGTTGGTCATGAAAAACTGGGAGTAAAAGCACAAGGATAGTTTAGGGTTTCTGAGTACTTAGTGGTACAGGTGCTCCTTGTGGTTTTTAATTTCACAGTATCTTTCTGCAGGAAATTGTACTAAAGCTGAGGAATGAAGGCGTTTCAGAGCCAGGATGTAAGAAACTCATGCCCGTGTGCCTCCCACATACAGACATCAGGAGATGACAGGATTTACTCCAGTCATCCAGTTAGATTTTATATGTTGGCTCAAATGACAGCCCAGACCCAAACTATGAAGCAGAAACACTGTGTAATTTATGACTCTATTCATTTAGTTCATTTAAAACTGGAAAAACCGGAGGAAATCCCCTCTAACATACTGGCTGTGTGTGGGTTCTTAGATGTAGATCACTAATAGGTTTACACTTGTCCACAGGTATCAGGTACTGGTTTGGTGCCAGTTGTTCACTGCCTGGCCCTTTAGCTTTGATTACAGGAAACATCCGTCATCATTTATGACATGCAGTATTTATGTCACAATAAGTGTTCGAGTATTTATACTGAGAAATAACCACATGACGGGTACTTGTATGTTTATATTGGTACTTTTTTCACACTTTTTATTCTTAGATCTTGTTATTTTATATTTTTATCTTGTTATATCTCTATTTTATATGACTATGTTCAATGTCCACTTTTGCACACATTTTTATTGCACATTACTATTTTTCATATTTTCTAATATGTTTATGTTTTACTATGTTGTATATTATATGTATAGTTCACTGTCACTGGCAGAGCACAACCTGTATAATGACTGTGGTTCTGGTCTGGACTCTGTGGTTCAGGTCTTGACTCTGTGGTTCTGGTCTAGACCCTGTGGTTCAAGTCTGGACTCTGTGGTTCAGGTCTGGACTCTGGGGTTCAGGTCTGGACTCTGTGGTTCAAGTCTGGACTCTGTGGTTCAGGTCTGGAGTCTGTGGTTCTGGTCTGGACTCTGTGGTTCTGGTCTAGAGCCTGTGGTGGACAGTCCAGTTACGGTCCGTGGATGGTCTGTAGTCAGTGGACGGTCTGTAGTCAGTGGATGGTCCGGTTACGGTCCGTGGACGGTCCGTAGTCCGTGTATCGTCCATAGTCCGTGTACAGTCCAGTTACGATCTGTGCATGGTCCATGGACGGTACAGTTACGGTCTGGTTACGGTCAGTGTATGTAGCAGCCATTCGATTTCCATTTTGATATTAATAAATGAAAAACAGAAGATGACTTGCATTTTGGTTTTCGTTTTAAAATCAGTAAACAGCTTGTGTCCTGTTATGTCGGTCTGTGTATCTTTTGGTAATTGGATTTTCTTTTCAGAAACAAAAGAAAAACTAATGTTTAATGGATTTTCATTTTAAAATCGAAGAATTAAAATTGAATTTCAAGGCGTTTTTCTTTTTCAGTGTCAAAACTGCTAAACCAAATTTAGAAAATGGATTGACTTTCATTTTCTCTTTCTAACAAAAAATAATAAAGTTACTACCTGACAAACGGAAAAACAGACCAAACCACCTGTTTTTTGGGGGTTTTTTAACTTCTGAGACCAGATGTTGTCAATTTCAAGGAAAGACCCTAACCCTAACCCTAGGTCACAAAGATTCTTATGAACGATGGGTTCGTACGAATCTCCCAGATCGTACGAAATCTGGAGTTCACAGACATTTGTGGAGGGAGTATTAGTTTCTTATGACCGTCTTATGAAGTTGGTACGGCTGCCGTTCAAATCGTTAGAGCACCCCTATGTGCAACTCACGGCACTCTCAAGTTGTTGGTAGGAAGATCTTACACTCTTTTGGAATATTTAGATCCGAGAGAACAGTGATTATTATCATTAGCGCTCCTTCCTTGAAAATGACAACATCTGGTCTCAAAAATTGAAAAAATAACGGGCGTTTTGGTCTGTTTTTCTGTATGTCAGGTAGTAACTTAATTTTTTTTAATTAGAAAGAGAAAATAAAAAATCCGTTTTCTAAATTTGGATTATCTGTTTTGACACTGAAAAAGAAAAACGCCTTGAAATTCAATTTTAATTCTTCTATTTTAAAACAAAAATTAATTAACCACCGCTTTTTCTTTTGTTTCGTAAAAGAAATTCCAATTACCCAAAGACACATGGACCAGGTCCCCTAACAGGATACAAGCCATTTTCCGTTTGTAATGAAATCGAAAAAACCAAAACGGAAAATTGGAATTGAGAAAAATGTTTCTTCCTTTTCCATTCCTATTTTGCCATAGGTAGGTTTTTTAATGACCCAGAAGGCATTGATGTTTGTAGTTTGGATTTATTAAGAGTCTGGTTTAGACCAGATCTAAATGTATGTGACATGAGTTCTATTATGATGGGGAGCGAAATCAATAATATTTGATTGATTGACCATACACACACATCACCACACACACATGCGCACACACACACACACATACATCACCACAAACACACACACATACAACACCACAAACACACACACACACACACACACACATCACCACACGCACACACAAGCACACACACACACACACATCACCACACACACACACACATCACCAGACACTCACATACACGCACACACACACACACATCACCAGACACTCACACACACACGCACACACACACATGCACACATCACCACAAACATACAGACACACACATCATCACACACACACATACACACACACACATCATCACACACACACGCACACACACACACACACACATTGCCACACGCACACACAGGAGTAAGGGAGGGGATCTGTTACTTGAGGTGTGTGT
>JAPQRQ010000001.1:26855847-26872130 GCA_037367365.1 Apogon talboti
GGGGTCTTTCCCTGTCAGGGTTAGGGGTCTTGCCCTGTCAGGGTTAGGGGTCTTACCCTGTCAGGGTTAGGGGTCTTTCCCTGTCAGGGTTAGGGGTCTTGCCCTGTCAGGGTTAGGGGTCTTACCCTGTCAGGGTTAGGGGTCTTTCCCTGTCAGGGTTAGGGGTCTTGCCCTGTCAGGGTTAGGGGTCTTACCCTGTCAGGGTTAGGGGTCTTGCCCTGTCAGTGTTAGGGGTCTTGCCCCGTCAGGGTTAGGGGTCTTACCCTGTTAGGGTTAACTGCAGGTTTCTAAGAATGCATACTTCATTGTAGAGACACAAAGGTATCAGTGAAATCCAGCAGAAGGCTGTCACATGCACATGGATGTTTGTTCCCCAGAGGCTTATGTACAGGACACACTGAACATTCAGTCGACTGTTGGCAGAATACCAAACATGCTATTATCATTACGGATAGATAATACTCTAAACGTAGATATCTTTTAAGTCACTCTTTAGGGAGAACGTGCTTTCAAACAGACACGTGTACGCATTAATTCACTGCTGTGAAGTAGATAAGTTAGCCGCAGCTAGCTGCTCAGTTAGCATTTAGCATGCGTCTTTACCGGTTGTACATGTCCGCCATCATCTCCACCTCCAGCTCCGCCGCCAGCTGCTGTGCCTTCATGGGATCCATGTCTGCTCACATCCGGCTCCAACCACGCACACCACCTTGTTCAACCCTCTGGTCCGGACACACACCACGGCTTCAGCTTTAACCTTCAAATCCTACAAGAAAACACGCGTGTACCGGTTCCGCTGCCGTTTCCGGTCTCAATAAAGTTCATTCAAATGAACAGAAGTCACAGTGCGCCCCCTGCTGTCACTTATGGAAATTAACCTCAGAGAAATATTCTCAAAACATGGTCAATTAAAACAGTCAAATCTCTGAAGTAAATTCTCCAGTACTTACAAAGGTGTGTAAATATTATAGAAATAATATATTTAAGAAAGTCAAACGGTCTGGTAGTGTTTTATCAACTTCTCTGATGCTCCAGGTTATATTTTCCAGTTGTTTTCATGCGTACGTCACATTTTGCTGCTGTATGTTTAAGGTTGGGCTCATTTGACCTACTTTATACTGTCTGGTATTTGGATCTGCAGGAATGTGTCATAATCTTTAAGAATTTTAGAAAAACACAACTGTTTCCATTTTTAGTCAAGTTAATTTAAGAACTATTTTAAATTTACCCCATATAGGACGACTTCATTCTTCAGTTTATCAAACCTGTAAAGATCAACCCATTTTAAGGTACCGTAAGTGGTTTTCACTGGGTAGGACGGAGATGGAAAGAAACTACAGACAACTCCCAGTACCTGCTTCAAAATAATACTATTACAGGCATGAAAAGACTTTTTTATTAAACCATAATTGAGACATTTACATTTAACACATCAACTGTTTTCTTCAAATACAAAATAAGATTATTTTTCACAGACACATGAATGTGCTCATGTGCTATTAACCATCTGTCCAATAAAAAAAGGGATAAAACTCACAAATATAAAGATGAATGCAGACAACATGGTACCAATGATTTATGAAACTACCTATGTGAACCCTGTACAACCCTGAACTCAAAACTACAGACCAGTGTGTCCACAGTTCAGCCTCACTCCATCTGTCGTCTCAGCAAGAAAAGAAGACAACATTAGGACACCAGAGGAAAAGTAGACATTCAGAACAAAGTCACTCTGTCACATCAACATCCTCGTCATCATCTGAACTTATTTCTACTGAATTAACTTCAGCCTCTGTGTCCTGAGGCCGTTTGTCTGGAGACAGAATGAGGATGTCCACCTCCACCTCCTCGTCCACCTCCACCACCTTGTCCACCTCTACGTCCACCTCTTCCTCGTCCACCTCCACCACCTTGTCTACCTCCACCACCTCCTCCACGTCCACCTCCACCTCCTCCTCATCCACTTCCACGTCCACCTCCACCTCCTCCTCGTCCACTTCCGCCTCCTCGTCCACGTCCATCTCCTGCTCAACTTCCTCATCCACCTCCTTCTCTGCGTTTACCTCCACCTTGTTCACCTCCTCATCCACCTCCACGTCCACCTCTACCTCATCCACCCCCCCCTCCTCCTCATCCACCTCCACCTCATTGTTCACCTTCTCATCCACCTCCACCTCCACCTCTTCATCCACCGCCATCTCTTTGTCCACCTCCACCTCCTCGTCCACCTCTTCTCCCACCTCCACCTCTTCGTCGCTGACCGGCCTCCTGCCGATGCCACATTTACACAGGTTGGCTCTTTCAGGGGTCTTTTGGGGGTTCAGTCCAACATCAGGAGCCATTTGATCTTCTTTAGGTCCATGAGCAGAGTCACTGTCATCAACGATCATCTCAGTTTCATCCGACATTCGAACAATAACCATCACTTCTGTAAGAAAAAGAAAAGCTTACGATGGCTTATCAGGGTTAATTGTGCACACACAGGTAATCCTCTTAATATCTTTAACAGTAGCTCTTTAGTCAAATGGTGAAATGGAATATTCTTATTTTACCACCAGATGGCGCTAAAATGTTCTAATCGTGAACATCCTCTTCAGAGTCAAGTACAGGTTAGATTACAGGTACAGGTTAGTCTTTACTGCGTTTTCTGGGTTTGCTCTGTGTGTCTCTGCTTCTACAGGCTGAAAGCTGTGGACGTCTGGGACAGGACAGTTCAGGGACGTCCACAGCAGTCCCTTTAGGGATACTTCACATGTGAATACCAAACACTTTGACTGACACATGGCTGGGTCATATAAAAACAAACATCTCATTTTTTCTTCTGTTAAGGACGATTCTTTCAAAGAAAAATATGATTCAAAAATAGATTTCATCATTTAAATTATATTACACTATATATGTGTAATCTCAGCAAACACCAGCAACACCTTGTTCAAACAAAGGATTAAAAAGCACAAACTGGATTTAATCAAATATAGAAGATGGTTGGTGTTCACAGGGTTAGAGTCAGATGGACTGGATGAGTTCACACACTTCTATTAGAAGACGACCAATATCACCCAAAACACATTTCCAATTACTGCTTCACTTAATGCCATTTAAGTCTATATTTAAGTATTGTAATGATTTGTACATCGTTTTAAGGCCTAACATTGTGGTTCCTGTTCAACTTCAGTCCTTTTAGATTTCAGATCCAAGATGGTGCCACCAGTTACAGCAGCTCTCTCCAGTGACGTCCTGTCTTTTGTAGTTTTCAGTATTTATCTGTATTTTCTGATGTTTTTGTTTTTTTAACTAAATCCCCTAGGAGATAAGCACCTAGGGTTACACGTTTTGGAACTTTTGCACTACTTTTACTATTGTTTTGAGGGGGGGGGGGCGCAGACACAACGACATCACAGGACCCCCCCCAGACACACACAGGTGGACATCTGGGACTTTGAGACTTGGACATTGAGATAGTGGACTCTAATCAGTATGTGGATGTTCACCTCAACAATAAACTGGACTGGACAGACAATACAGACGCCCTGTTCAAGAAGGACCAGAGTCACCTAAACCTGAGGACACTGAGGTCCCTCAGAGTGGGCAGGGGTCTTCTCTGGAGTTTTTACGACACTGTGGTGTCATAATAAGTATTTACCTTGGTTCAGAGTCTTCAGTGGATGCTGCGTGTCAACTGCCAAACTGTCCACTTCCTGTTCTAAAACAGCCAAAAAACCCCCACCGTGGTCCTGGTTTCGCCTGGAGACTGACCCAGTTCTGTCAGTGGAGGATCTGCCGGTGTTGTCCAGCGGTGATGTGTCGGTGTTGTCCGGCGGCGATGTGCTGTTGTGCTGTTCATGGGTGTCTCCACTGACGTGAGGCTGACACCCCTTGTTAGTTTCTGTTTCTTGGGTTGATTCTTCATCAGTGCTACTGTGAGCCCCACCTTCACCTGCTTTTTCTACACATTCATTTATTTCCTTCTTGTGATTTTCCTGTGACCTGCATATTTTTAAGTGTTGCCTCTTGAGTTCTTGGAAGTCCTTCAGACTGAACATGCGAGGCTGTTTGGGTGTTCTGCTCCCCTCCTCTACTGCTTTTACATTATTGGTATCATCTTCTCTTACATCTGGATGTTCTGACTCTTTTCTCAGCTTCCTCCCATCTACTTCCTCTTCTGCACTTCTACTTGGCCTCTTTTTTCTGCCTCCTCTTTCTTCTTTTTCTGGTTGGGTTCCCTCCCTATTTTCACTCTGACGCCCACTTTCCTCCCTGTGGCTTTTTTCACCAATATCTGAAATACCAGTGTCTACAGGAGTCATGTCTTTCATGGCTGTTTTTCGGGGTCTCCCACGCTTCCTCTTGGGCAACAAAACATCTTCCTTTTTCAGAATCCCTGTTTGAGCTGAATTTCCTGGGGTTACTTTAATTGGTGTCTGTTCAGCTCTTTTCAAGGCTCCCCAGGTCTTGATTTGAGATTTATCTGCAACTTCCAACTGTCCTCCGACCTCCTCACTAGCTGGTACTGTGAGTTGTTGATTTGGTTTTCCTACATAAGTTGGTGACATCTTCAAAGAGCCAACGACTCGTTCTCGTTCCTTCGCCAGCACATTGTTACTGGACATACTGACTGAGCAAATGGCCAAGTTAATCTGCCTCTGTATTCCATCCATGGTGTTCACGTCTTTGTAAACCATGACAGAACTGGTATGGTCCTGTGGAAAACTCCTGCATCTCTTCTTCTTCTTGACTGTAGGTGATACATCATCATCTGCAGTGACATACTTTTGACTTTCTAAACTTTCACTGACCCTCCTCCGCGTAGCATTTTGACCACTAGCAGACTTTCTTACTTCGACCACATTCTCAGTGTACAAATCTGTAGGTGTTCCCCGGTTGCGTGGGTTTAACTCCATTTGGTTTTTCTGACAGCGTCCGTTCATGTTCTGCTGTGGAGGTAGATACATGTCGTCTGTCCGAGTGACGGCCCTCAGTGGAAACTGTACTGATCCAGGGTTTCCCATGAGCCATGGTCGCCCTTGAAGACTGCCAGGTTGTGCCTGAATTTTATTATCACAGTTTGCTGTGTTGTTAAAAACAGGATCTAATGGAGATAGACATTGTGGAAGGTGAAAATCTGAACTTGACAATGGCTTCAAGTTCTGGGCCTCGTGTCCATCTAACAGAGGGTAAAACTCCACGCCAGGTGGATCCTCTGGTGAAATTAATTCCTTGCATGTACGGAAATGTAATTTCAGCTCATTAGAGGAGGAGGCTGAGACCACTGTTGACCTCGCTGCAGGTGTTTGAGGATTTGGAAGGGGTACATTTTGGCAGCCTATTCTTCTCCCTGTGGATCTGGATGAAGACGGACGAAGAGAAAAACTTTGCTGTACAGCCCCAGGTTGGTCCAGTTCTGAAGATGGAAGGCCTGTGCATCCAGGACAGCTCTGAGCACCAACACCACATAGAACAGCTGGAGAACAGGTGGGATGACAACATCATCTGAATGAGCAGTTAGCCTGGTTTTGAGTAAAAACTCAGTTACACCAATGTACTTTGTGTTGTTAAAAGTAATGTCCTACATACAGTATCAAAGACATCAATGCATTGTATTGCAGAGAAAAAACTGACATTATTCACAACCAGGGTCTGTGTGACCATTAGAGGGAGTAATGAGTCAGTCTGACAAGAACAAGACTCAAAGAAAGTGACAACATGATAAAAGGTAGAAGCACTATGGTTATTTTCACCACTGGGCACAGCAGTAAATGAAAAAAATGGAGTTTGATACTGGAATGTCAGAGTTTGCTCTACACTCGTGAGTCCTGTGAAGGTATAAAGTTATTATCTTATCTTTACTAAGTTGCTGTTTGTTGATCAACAGTGCAGACTAAACTGGGACAGTTCTGACCTCGTTTGGACGATTGCAAACAGATCTTTAGTTCAGCTACTGACAACATAAACCGTACAGAAAATGGAGGCAATTTGTGGATTTACTGTGGTTGTTTTCAGTCTAAAACCAGAGCTAAGCTAACAGCGCTTCACTAACAGAGCTATAAACTATCAGCTGACACAATGTCAATATTATAAGACTCAGTGTTATTTTTACTGCCTAAAAAGAAAACATTATGATACCATAATATCTATAGGCCCTTTTCCACTGCAGGAACTTTTCCAGGAACTTTGAGCATTACCAGGAACTTTGAAAAACTCCGGTGTGTTTCCATCTAAATTACCCAGGTAAAAAACTTTCTCTTGCCCCCAAACTTTCCCAGAAAAAGATCCTGGTAGGGAGGTGGTACTTCTCAGATTACCCGGAATTCTTGGGGGGCAGGGCTCTATGTTGGGGAATGCTGATTGGTGGACTACACTTGCAGAGTTCCCCATTCCGTTCCGTTCTGTTAAGCCACTGTTCGGCAGCAAACTTTCTTTTGTTTATTTTATTTCCGCCTTCATCTTTTGAGATTGACAGTAACATTGTGATAATTCGGAAAATATGGACCAAAAGAGGACCTATGACAAGTGGACGAACGAAGAGCTAGAGGCTCCTTGGAGCGAATTAGCGGGCAAGAAAATTCAGAGGCACTGCGGTAACTAAGGACTCGGCAATTTCGTTGCTTGAAGCCGTAAGATAAGTTTTTTTTGCCATCATATTAACACAAGGCATCAACACTCATGCACCAAGAAACAGTATTAGATCAGCGTACCCAGGGTTAAACCACAGAAATATTCACGATTCAGTTCGTTACATGCTGTAACAGTAGTCAGCGGCACACCAGCTGTTTAGTTAGCCAAAAGTCGAGTTAACCTAATGTTGATGCTAACTGGTCAACAATCTGACGCTAAACCTAAATCATGGACAGACAACTGGATATATTTGTGTTGTCGCCGTGAGCTGAACACTCATTGATTCTTTATGATGATTTCCAACTGAAATGAAGCGGACGGACTCGTCGTCTGTTTCTGATGGTTCTGAACTTGTTTGTGCCCTCGGTTCAAGCGGCCTTCGTCCAAGTGTGTCCAGACACTTGTCTTTCACAGTTATTTATTTCCTTTTTAATCTCAATCCACCTTGTTTTTTTTACACATTTTGAGTTTAAATTTCCAATAAAAAAAGAATTCTACCCTAATATTGTCTGTTCATTTACAAAGCATCAGGATATAAGTAAAGTATAAGTACTTTAAGTAATATGCAGTAGAATTAAATGCAGGCATTTGAGTAAATCTATCTGACTTTAGGGTTTAACCTGGACTATATCTATAAAACAACAGAAATGAAAAAAGGACCAATCATCACACTTAAAGTTGGACGTGATTTAGTTTAATGACTGGAGTTAAAAATACCTGTTCTATCAATTTTAAATAAAAATTAACGCTATGTCATTTGGAATGGATTGTCAGATGGTTAACTTCCCCTCAAATGTATCCAGATGGATTCAGTGATTCAACAACCAGCAAAATGTTAAACCAAAACCGCCCACTTAAAGTACTGGGTAATTTTATGGTGCTGGAGCTGAGCTTCTAAACACATGTACTTGTTACTTGGACTGGAGGTGTGGTCCAGTTCCTTTGACCACTCCCACATACATCATCAGCCTGATTTGAATAAATTACCTGGAACTTTGGGGTGCGGTGGAAACGCAAAGCACACAGATTACCAGGAATTCTTTTAACCAGGTAAATAATTTCCTAGTAATAAAAGTTCCTGGTATTTTGGTGGAAAAGGGCCTAACTTGTGTAATCAGCGAGCTTCACATTTCTGTGATCAATAAAATGTGTGGTGACATTGTGTTAATTTCTTGGGGATTTTGGTAGGGAGGTGCACTCGGTACTTCAAATTCACCAATAAGTATGGGCAACAATGAATCAATTTATGTAGTTATAACAGGACAAATGAATGTTGGGTAAATAATAATCTGTAATAATAATAATAATAATAATAATAATAGACTTCTTCCTCTTATCCAGGTCAGGGTCACGGGGGCAGTAGCCTCAGCAGAGGAGCCCAGACAGCTCTCTCCCCACCCACTTCCACCAGCTCTTCCGGAGGAAGCCCGAGGCGTTCCCAGGCCAGCCCAGAGATACAATCCCTTCAGCATGTCCTGGGTCGGCCCCCGAGGTTTCCTTCCGGATGGACATGCCCGTAACATCTCTCTAGGAAGGCATCTGGGAGGCATCTTCACTAGATGCCTGAACCGCCTCAACTGGCTCCTCTGGACATGGAGGAGCAGCGGACCTACTCTGAGTCCCTCCCAGATGTCTCTCCATGGCTCCGCCCCCTATCTCTAAGGCTGAGCCTGGCCACCCTGCAAAGGAAACTCATTTCGGCCGCTTGTACTGGTGATCTCATTCTTTCAGTCATTACCCAGAACTCATGACCATAGGTGAGGGTTGGAACGTAGATCAACTGGTAAATCGAGAGGTTCACCTTTCAACTTAGCTCCCTTTTCACCACAACAGACCGGTTTAGTGTCCGCATCACTGCAGACGCCGCTCTGATCCGCCTGTCGATCTCCCGCTCCATCCTACCCTCACTCGTGAACAAGATACCGAGATACTTAAACTCCTCCACCTGGGGTAGGGCTTCCCCCGACCCAGAGTGAGCACTCTACCCTTTTCCAGCTGAGGACCATGGCCTCAGTCTTGGAGGTGCTGATCTTCATCCTAGTCACTTCACACTTGGCTGTGAGTTGTCCCAGAGGGAGCTGGAGGTCACTGCTCGATGTAGCTAAGAGGACCACATCATCCACAAAAAGCAGAGATGAGATCCTCCACCACCGAACTCGACCCGACCCACCACCCGGCTGCGCCTAGAGATTCAGTCCATAAAAGTTATGAACCGAACCAGTGACAAAGGGCAGCCCTGGTGGAGTCCAACCCTCACCGGGAACAGGTCTGACTAATTACAGGCTACGCGTACTAGGCTTGCACTCCTTCGGTCTAGGGACTGAATGGTTGCTAACAAGGGGCCATCCACTACTGGAGCACCCCTCACAGGATGCCCCTGTGGACACATTTGAAAGCCTTCTCCAAATCCACAAAACACATGTGGCCTGGATGGGCAAACTCCCATGCCCCCTCCAGCACCCTAGCAAGGGTAAAGAGCTGGTCTGCAGTTCCAAGTCCGGGATGAAAACCACATTTATCCTCGATCTGAGGTTCAACTATTGACCGGACCCTCTTCTCCAGTACTCTGCTGTAGACCTTACTGGAGCGGCTGAGAAGTGTGAGCCCCCTATAGTTGGAACGAACCCTCTGGTACCCCTTCTTAAAGATGGGGACCACCACCCCGGTTCGCCACTCCAAAGGCTCTGCCCCCGATGTCCACGCAATGTTGAGGAGGCATGTCAGCCAAGACAGCCCTACAACATCCAGAGCCTTGAGATACCCAGAGCAGATAATAATAATAATAATAATAATAATAATAATAATAATAATCTGTCTGGACAGAAATAGATACCTTTATCTGCTGTTGATTGGCTCCTTTGTATCTCATAATCTTGACAGCACACACACTTTGCTGCATTGACCACATCATGCTTTGCTTCACCCACTGGCACCTGACATACATCAGTGGATGCTCCATCATAGCTCAGGTGACGGGGATCTGCCTTGTTGCTATCCCCACTGGGCAGGACGTTTAGGCCCATCATGATGTCCTCCAGCAGCTTCTCTATCAGCTCATTGGTGTCGTCTCCAGGAGGCTGGAGTGGCGCCGACACCAGGCTGCTGTTGTGGTTCAGAGAAAAGCTGGCACCGCCCACTGGCTGGCGGTCAGAGGGGGCGGTGTCGGTGGGAAGGAGCGCTTTAGGGGTGGCACTGGCTACAGGTTGAAGGGGACAGGTTCCTGGTTTATCGGTGAGGAAAGAGGATGTGGGAGGCTGACTGTTTGTCACTTCTCTTTGTGGCTTTATGATGTTGGAACCATCCTGGAAGAGAGGAACACCTTTTTTAAGTACAGTGTGATCATTGCCTAGAAAACAAGTGTTGTGTTACAGTGTTGTGAAAAAGTATTTACCCCCTTCCTGATTTCTTAGATTTTTGCACATTTATCACACTTAAATCTTTCAGATCATTGAACAAATTCTAATATTAAACAAAGGTAACCGGGGAAAATAAAAAATACACTATTTAAACGATTTCATTCATTTAAGGAAAAAGATAATTAAACATATCTAGCCCTGTGTGAAAAATTAATTGTTCCCTAAATCTAATAACTGGTTGTTCCATCCATGGCAGCAACAATTGCAATAAGCGTGTATGATATGAATGAATGAATGAATGAATGAATTCTTATTATTGTGTCTTGCATAAGAGTATGCCTAGCCCTTACATGGGCTTATAAGACACCAAAAATACAAACCAAAGACCAAATGCCAGACAATAGACACAATAAATATAGACAAGACAATGTACTTACCTATTTACACAAACACATCTGTCGCTTTGTCCAGGCTGTACAAACTAACAATGCTAATTTATATACATTTGAACTAAACAATCATTTCATCTCGACATCATCAGTGCTCCAGAACATATCGGATAAACATCTCATTATAGAATGAAGCTCTCAGTTCATCATATAGAGGACAATACAAAAGACAATGATGACAAATTGCTTTCTTACTTAAAACACACCTAAGGAACAAGGAGAAAACTAACAATTCCATGATATAGATTTACTGTAAACAATAAGTATCTGACTTTTATCAGAGAGTCATAGGCCTGATGTTTGTTAGGATGGGTGCTTTCTGGAAGACAACTGCTCCCTACTGTGGATAGTTGGAATTAGTTTTTGAATCTTAAACTGACAAATAGATCTTAATTCACCTAAATAAATTCATGTCAGATGAGTTGCATTACCATTTTGCAACAAAACAAATATCAATCAAAGATGCCTGACAGTCGGGCCAAGTTACTATAACCAAAGTCTGACATTTCTTTGTCTTTCATTTTGTTTTTGCTTTATTAATCCCAGTTTTTAACATGTTTTTTTTACATGTTTACTCTACCTGTCTCAGAGAGGTGATGACCGACAGCATCTCGTCAGTGTCTCGTAAACTCACCACCTCCCAAAACTGTTTGGTCGTCCTCCTCAGCTTCACCTGCCCAGAGGAGGGAGACGACGACACAAAAGACAAAAATTAACATTCAACAACACATCAGACACATTAAACAACATCCTCACCAGTTCACTGCTTTTCCCGTTCATTTCCTTTTAATTAAACAAAGACGTGAAGCCTTTTTACAGCAGGTCATGACTGCACTCGGGGAAACAAGACTGATGATGAGTCAGCCTGATTTTACACTTGGAACAGAAATAGACAAGTTGAAAAGAAAAAAGAGGAAACATCTCCCACTGGCTGCACTGAGTCATCACCAATGAAGCTGATCCCAAACTGATCATGTCTGTGACACTTGGAACTTCAGCTCTGTTTCATTTATAAAACACTTTCACCATAACACACAAGGAACCTTCCAGTAATAGCCTCTCCAAAAGAACAACACAAAACACGGGGAACCTTCCAGTAATAGTCCCTCTAAAAGAACAAAACACGGGAACCTTCTAGTAATAGTCCCTCTAAACGTCCACCCTGATCCAACTCTTCATTATAAAAACGTTTATTACCTTGATAGAAATCTGCGTGGTGTCCATCACCTCCTGCATCTGTTGCATCATGGTCCGGTTCTTCACACTCCTCTTCTGCCCTCTGATGGTGCTGTGTCCATCAGTATTGCCCAGCTGCTTCCTCTTCTGTCGGTTTTCTGCCATCTGGTCCATTGTCCCGGCCTCCACTTGTGTGCTTCCATTGGCCAATGGAGCCTGTGTGGGTGATTCTCATCAACATGATACCCATATATACCATATCTATCTATCTATCTATATATATATATATATACATATATACACACATACATAACACTTTCAGAACAAGTGAAAAAGTAGGTGGAGCTTACTAATAGCCCCCACCCAGTTGCACAACACTTTTCCCTCCTGCACACTGATACCCTGGATACCCAATGATTCAATTAGTCTCAAATTAAAAATAAAAAACTACATTCAACCAAATAACTGTTCTTTCTGGGTAGTTCAATCAAACCAAGACGAACGTTATTGTGGCCAATTCTTAACTTTCAGTCTTTTACAAAAATTTGTAAAAAATGCCAAAATTTTAACTCAGTCATCAAACTGTGCACTGCACCTTTGCTGGTGGTAAAGAACGGGTGTTGAACTGGAAAAGAATCAGGTGAATAGCCTTCAAGAAATAGGTTGGACAAAAATCTTGGACAGACAGATGGATGGACTTCCCGGTATATCCTTATACCCCTGCCCATTGGTGTACCCCCACCCACTGGAGCGGGCAGGGGTATAATAACGTTGTGAAGCATCAAGACTTTGGTTTTCTTATCGTCTATGACACATAACAGAATTAAACAACTGGGGATAAATCTATGTGCACGCATAGACGAGGCCCAAAGTCATCATTGGAGTTGGGCAGGTTTGATGTCATCAGTGCATGGGCTCAGGAAGTTCAACGAGTCATCCACAAACACAGCTTACAGCTCCGTCATATCATGTAAAGAAGAAGCCATATGTGAACATGATCGAGAAAAGCTGCTGTGTTCTGTAGCTCAAAACTCATTTCAACAACAACGACAACAAGGACCTAGGACGGTTGAGCCACTAGACTCCTGTCCCAGGGACAGGAACACAACTCTGGACACATGTCACTGCCATCAAATAAAACGAGGTTTACATTGTCGGGGGCCGACAGCAAGTGTACGTCCCGGAAATCCCCCCAACCCTCTGCTATATAATAAAGTGAATAAACCACACAATGTACAAAAGATCCCAGCTGAACTGTTATTCAGAAAGCAGACTGTGGATAGACATAATATGAAATGTGACATTGAATAGGAATACCCATAACTCTTCATATTTTCAGAACATTATCAAACATCCTCCAACCATTTGGAAAAAACACACCACCTGGTGTCCAAATATGACATCACGTATACTCATGGTAGTGACAGACGAAAGAGAACTGTTAGACAATGGATATGAACTCAGTCTGAGCTCCATGGACCTGATAGGACCAGAGGACTAGACAGAGAACCAGTGTTTCCACCAAGCTCCACCTAGTGAATGAAAATTACTCTATATAAACTCTGGATGGTTCCAGAACGTGGACATATGGAAGACCATCAATAGGAACCACATTTGAGCTCCATCGGCCTATTATTGGTTGATTTATGTCCAAACACTGATCTTCAACTACAGCACCCCCATGTGGATGACTTCTAATCCTCATACAGAAGCTGACATCCATAGGGTTCTTCCACTAGGGGCCCCCTATGTTGGTTATCAAGGAGAAGACATCCAGCCACATCTGTCCTAGTTATCGCCTTCACACCGAGGAGGTCCGGCGGTGGTGGTCAGATCAGGTCAAATGAATGTCTGAAAGCCCAGTCCCTCATTGATGACATCCATTCAACAGTCAGAATATTTAGATATTATTAACACACACGTAGACGGTGGTAAACTGGAAACCATCAACATCTGATGTGTCAGTCACTTTAAGGTTTATAAACCTGCTTAAATATTTATAATGTTAATCACAATGATCACTGTGTTGATTTTTTTTATTATTGATGGTTTTAGTTTTTCAGTTTGATACTAGTTAACTTGTTCAAAATCATTTAAAACCCATATTATGCAAAGAATTTGTTGTTTTACACCATAAATTACAGTGACGGAAAACAAAGCTGGTTTTACCTGCTATTCTTTTCTTTCGCTGTTGATTTGAGTTGTTTTTGTTTGTTTCTCTGAAGGGCTAGGGTTAGGGGTTAGGGTTAATACTCATTAAATGGAGTTACGGTTAGAGTTAAGGGTTAGGGTTAATACTCATTAAATGGAGTTAGGGTTAGGGGTTAGAGTTGGGGTTAGGGTTAATACTCATTAAATGGAGTTAGGGTTAGGGGTTAGAGTTGGGGTTAATACTCATTAAATGGAGTTAGGGTTAGGGGTTAGATTTAGGGTTAATACTCATTAAATGGAGTTAGGGTTAGGGGTTAGAGTTAAGGGTTAGGGTTAATACTCATTAAATGGAGTTAGGGTTAGGGGTTAGAGTTGGGGTTAATACTCATTAAATGGAGTTAGGGTTAGGGGTTAGATTTAGGGTTAATACTCATTAAATGGAGTTAGGGTTAGGGGTTAGAGTTAGGGGTTAGGGTTAATACTCATTAAATGGAATTAGGGTTAGAGTTAATACTCATTAAATGGAATTAGGGTTAGAGTTAATACTCATTAAATGGAATTAGGGTTAGAGGTTAGAGTTAGGGGTTAGAGGTTAGTACTCATTAAATGGAGTTTATCAAACTCTATTCTGGGTAAAAACCATGAACTTGGCGACATCAGAGGACCTTCAAATAAAAGTTAATTATTTTAAGCTTTCATTAACACTTGCCTTGATGAGACTGACCAGTCCGTTGTCTTCAGACGACAACTGGTGGACACTCAGGGAGGATGCATCCTCATTAGGTTGTAAGGCCAAAACATCCCTGGACAGCAGTGAGGTTAAGGTGGGACTGGTCTCAGTGTGAGAGGACGGCTCAGACCTGGACGCCCCGGCGCTGCCTATGGACGGGCCACTGTTCAAGGACACGTGTGCATCTGCTGTGACTGGAAGTGAAACGTCACCGCTCTGAGCCAGAGACGGAGTGGAGGACAAACACTGGTGGTGGTCAAAGACAACAGGACGAAGAACCAGCGCCTCAACAGCTTCCACAGTCTGTACGCCAGTGGACACACAGCGTCTGTCTGAGGACCAACCTGAGGACAGTTCAGTCTGAACCTGTGCGTCTCTTTGACTTGTGTTTTTGCTGCTTCTACAGCTCCGTTCCTGAAGTCGTTCTGTCTTCATCCCTCCATGTTTACGTCCTTCTACTAGTTCCTGGATGCCAAAGTGGCGTGCAGCTGCCAGTACGTCAGTGCACTCCACACCTGCGTTTACCTCCATGTGTCCACAGTAGAGCAGACGGACCAGCTTCAGCAGTGTCTGGGCCTTCAGCGGGTGGAGCTGGAGCCGCCGCTGCTGACTGGACGGACAGGATGGGGTAGCTGACAGCTGCCAGGACAGGTAAGGACTGAAGGCTGCCAGGACACAGCTGTGGGCGAGGACACAAATACCTGGACAAAAGGAGATTTAGAAAAGTCGCTTAGAATTGGACTGAAGTGTCCATGTGTGACAGTGTCCAGTGTTGGAGTGGTCCTGGGGAGTCCAGTGGTTCTGGACTTACCCTCCGTTTGTAAAACCGTGTCACAGAACTGGCTGCGGTTCTGTTGTCTCTGCAGCTCCTCAACAAGCTGCAGCTCATGTCCTGGCAACCACAACGTCTGCATGTTGTCATCAGCTGAGATCAGGGACAGGAAGAGGATTCAACAATCAAACTGGATTTAACAGACCACCACAGTTAAAAACAGTCAAAGTGGATTTAACACACTACCACAGTTGAAAGGACACTATTGGACGTCTTCTCCACTACACATGTCCTATCCAGAGGACGAGTGTCCTTCCTGTGAAAATAAATAATCCCTAACTGAGTTGATAGTGTGTTTGATAAACAGAAGGACCACGTTTTCTTTATGGGCTGAGAATTATCCCACCTCCTGAGTTAAACTCTTTAAAACCCTCTTTATTTACAGGAAATGCACTGTCACACGTCTGAGAAAAACACCTGTTGTGTCTGAGCTCATGAAGAGTTGAATTTTTACAGGTCCAATCATCAATGGAACAAGTGCATCTTAAAACAATAAAGTGGAAAAGTGCAATAGTTTTTGTCACTTATTTCAAAGAGTGAAACTTATATTCAAGACTCATTAGGTGTAAATCAAAATTCTATTTTAATTCTGATAATTAAGACCTAAAACATTATCGTTTCCAATTTGAGTAAATATTTCTAAATATACGGTTTGTACAATACGTATAAATACCATGAATGTCTCTGGAACAGTACACAAGACCACAGTCATGGACAACACTGCACCAAGTATGAAAGCATGCTCAGGCAGAGACAACAGGAAGGCAACAGGGAAAAGGAGAACAAGCAATAGGAAGGACTACACCTTAAGGACTTAACCCTACCCACAACACTAAGCCTAACCCTAACCCCAACACTAAGCCTAACCCTAACCCCAACACTAACCCTACCCCAAATCCCAACACTAACCCTAACCCCAACACCAACCCTAACCCCAACACTAACCCGAACCCAAATCCCAACACGAACCCAAA
>JAPQRQ010000001.1:26883533-26898893 GCA_037367365.1 Apogon talboti
TTATGGAAACTTTTAGTTCTATTTTAGGGGTTGGGGTTTTTTTTGAGCTGTGGTCTTCAACTGTTGATGGGCTGATGAACAGACTATTTCAATTGAATTGTTGTTTTCAACAAAATGCTTACTCACATTTTTTGTCTCACTCCCACTTCTTCTTTTTGCGTTTTGAAACTCTACTTAGAACCTTTTTAAGATCCAACAATGGAAAATGTAAATTCTTGCAATTTTTCAACTGGTCTTAAAATTTTGATCAGGTGTGTATATGTCTTGACAGACTGAGGGCGGCATGTTTCCATGGAGACCCACAACAGCTAGTGCTGATGTTGGATGGTTTTTTTTAGTGTTTGAGGCTGAACGTTGCCAATCAGTAAGGTGATGTTCCCATCTCTCTGTGGGTTGAACTGCAGTGACTTCATGTGTGTACTTTCTATTGTAATAGAAGCAGGCGGGCAGCAGCGTCACAGTCCACAGAGCTCAAACATGTTAACCTACCATTGTCTTCACAGTCCACAGAGTTCAAACATGTTAACCTACCATTGTCTTCACAGTCCACAGAGTTCAAACATGTTAACCTACCATTGTCTTCACAGTCCACAGAGCTCAAACATGTTAACATACCATTGTCTTCACAGTCCACAGAACTCAAACATATCTTAACCTACTATTGTCTAGAGCAGATTTAGCAGCAGACATTAGACGTTTACTCTTGATTAATATTCTAAGCATAAACCAAGCAGACAAGCCTTCACTGGTCCTTTATTATCCAGTTCTATATGAGTCTGGCTAACACTGGTACATGTGCAGTCATGCAGGTGCATGTGTTGAGGCTGTTGCTCATGTTCCACATGTTTACCTGAACTGCATCTTTGTCAGCAGGTTCGAGTGTGTTCTCCAGAGTGTTCCTCCTCCCTGTTTGGTCCAGTGTGGAGTAGGCATCTGAAGAGGGAATAGATTATTCAGGTCCTGGACATGCTCATATGGACATTTAGCAAAATTCATATTTTGTTTGTTTTTGGGCCTGAGTCTGATCAACAAGATTTTTAAAAAAAAAAATCTGGGTTGTGTATCCATGTCAACAGGGGAAACTGAGAATTTAGGAAACAATGACGTCACAGCCCAATCTGCACATGTCCAATAGCGCTTTGTGGACTGAACATGCTCCTGTATATGTCTGGACCTGAAAACACTTTGTGCCCTCATTCTCCTTTCTGTTTTCACTCACTACATGAAAGATCGACCTCCCAGCTACAACTACACCCTGAAAATGGAAAGTTTTGACCAAGGAACATTTCTTTTTATGAGCTGTTGTGTCCGTCCGTTGGGATTTAGTCCGTCTAATACCATGACTTGCTTCCTCATGCATCCTGTGCCTAACACTGTCCAAGAACTACCCACAACTCAGATAACGTCTAATGAATTTAATTAGAAGATAACTTCTAATCCAATTCTAGAATGATAGTAGAAGGAGCTGGACTACAGCACCGGTACAGTGCTAACCAACACCACATATGTTGGATATCTAGGTTTCTTTATCTTAGGTAAGTCCTTCAAATTGAAAGAACATAGTTATAATTTGTTTTGTTTTTTTTAATTTTTTACTGTGTAACTTGCAGTAGATTGTAATCAGTATAAATACATTTAGAGATGACTGTGTACCAAATCCACCTCCTTCAAACAGTCACCTTTGTTGTGTTTTCATATCTCTATTCATACAATTAACAACTATTTGTAACAATAATAATGAATACTAAGATAAAATAATAATGGGTACCAAGCCAAACATTAATTTAATTGAAGTGTGTAAGTTAACTTGGTGTTGCTGCTCAACTTCATGACTCAAACCTTTATGTCTAATAGCATCAGCTGTTTAAGCCCAAACAAAACTACAGCTTCTCCCAGTACTTGTAGCTTTTTTACCATAAAATATGTGCTTACACTTAACATTTTATGCTCAAATAAAGGTGTGTGTATGCATATATATTTTTAAATAAAGTTAATGTTGACCGATTTTTATTTATTAATTTTAAATGGAGGGGGAAAATATTCATATAGAACAGTGTGTGTTTTTGTGGACAGGGTAACAGGAAGGCGTGTTTGAGTGAAATCATGTAAGACCACACATACTAGAGCCCGACCCATTAATCGGCGGGCCCTATTACCAATTAATCAACATCAGTCAATATGTAGCCAATGTATTAAGTTTTTTGCTGCACAGAGATTGAGTTGCTATGCTCTGCTCTGCACTCTCCCCGAGTGCCTGGCCCCTCCCCCTCACACTTAAAGCTGCACGGTCTGTGCCGCGTGTACCTCTCAATGGGTATGCGCAAAGTGAAAGTGAAACTTAACACGCGTTACCAATTCCTTTACGTCTCCTGCTGCTGTGAAGCTCATTTACCTTTTCCCTACCTCCTGAAACTTCAAAACTTTCATTTGAGGGGGCAGGATGTTTGTTTAGGGGGGCATTGCCACCCGCCCCCCGCCCCTAAAAACTCACACTTTTGATTTCCATAATGGCATCATCAAACCTGTCAAACTGGATTATCATTCAATGGTGAGTTAGATCAGTTCGTGTGAGTGTGTGTGTATTTTCCACTTTCACACTCACCTGGTCCTAAGTCATTCATTGGAATCATTTCCCGGTCCCCTTTGCCTCCTGTGTAGCAGACACAAACATGACCAGATTATTTCTGACTGATGTTGTTACACGTTTGTTGTTGCCTGTAGAGGCTGGATTAGCAGCGGCACCCAAGATAGAAGTGTGTAGGAGTGAAAGTGTTTCAACATGTCATCCGTGAACCAGCTGGTATTTGTAAACATACGGTTGAGGTTATTCAGTGTTTGATGGGTGAAATTTGGAGCTGTTCAAAGCTGTGATCAAGTGTTTAGAATGTCCTTAAAACATCAGAAGGTATTTGAATGTTGTCTGAATGTCGCTGTTGCTTTAGGATTAGATCAATGCTGTTGTGAATCCCTAAAATATCCTGCAAAGAAAGGCAGCTGAAGCAAAACAGTAAGAAGTGAACTCTTCTTTATCGTTCAAGTCTGATAGAAGCCTGTTGGTACATGAATGACAACACAAGGAAACACAAGGAGACAAGCAAACCAAGTATGTCAAAGGCTCTTTAAAATACTAGTACAGTGGTACCTTGACTTACGAGTGCACCAAGTGCCTGTGGTGTACCACAAGGTTCAGTTTTAGGTCCAGTTTTATTCTCCATTTATATGCTCCCGCTTGGTCAAATTTTTCAGAGCCACAGTGTATCTTTCCATTGTTATGTGGATGACACACAGATATACCTGCCCCTGAGACCGGATGACCCAAGAAGCGTAGCTGCTGTGTCAGATTACCTCAACCTTATTTGGATGGCCCAGAACTTCTCCAGCTTAATAACTCCAAATCAGAAGTCATAAAGTTCAGTCCACCAAATTCCACCATTCCCATCAAAAATAGCCTGGGTCCTCTATCCACAAATGTCACGTCCACTGCCCGAAATCTCAGAGTAATATTTGATTCAGATCTCACCTTCCAATCACACATCAATAAAGTTGTCCAGTCCTGTTTTCTCCATCTATGTACCATTTCAAGAATCAAACCACTGCGTCCACATTCCGACCTGGAAACAGTCATTCACTCATTCCTATTCTCCAGACTTCATTACTGTACCTCACTCCTGTCCAGCATTAACAGAAACTCTCTCTCTCCCGCCTCCAACTGGTTCAGAACGCAGCAGCGAGGCTTCTGACTGGCTTTAACAGAACACATCACATCACCCCAGTCCTGGCTTCACTCCATTGGCCTCCTGTGTGTTATAGAATTGATTTTAAGATTTTACTGACGACTTTTAAAGCCCGACTGGGCCTGTCTCCTGGCTACATAGCTGACATGTTAACCATTTATGAGCCAGTACGCAGCCTTAGATCCTCAATTATACTGATATGACATAATGTGGTCTTATTCCATTCCTTCATTTTTATATTGACTTGACAGCATCATGTTATGTCTCTGTAATCTCTACCCTCTCTACTTCAATATATTTACATTTATTGGGAGTGTCATGTTTTTCTAGTTTGCTGCTCTCATCTCTTTTACTGTGTTGTGTTTCTATGTTTTAGTGTCTTTGCTTGCGTCTTGTTTTACTTCAGTTTCAGCTTAATTCTGTCCTCCTGTTTGGCCCTCTGTTGTTATTTGGACTTCTGGGTATCCTGCTGTTGTGCCCTTCTGCTTTGTCTGTCAAAGCACTTTGTAAACTCAGTTTTTAAAAGTGTAACAATTGGACCAGTCAGATGGTATTATGAGATGGGCATTAATGTGGTTTAAATCCTATCGAACGGATCGTTTTCAGTTTGTTAACGTTAATAATGAATCTTCTCAGTCCACTGCAGTTAGTTATGGAGTTCCTCAAGGCTCGGTTCTTGTACCAATACTGTTTATCTTATACATGCTTCCTTTAGGTAATTTAATAAGGAAATACTCCATCAACTTTCATTGTTACGCTGACGATACCCAATTATATCTACCGTAATTTCCCGACTATTGAGCGCACCTGAATGCAAGTCACACTGCACTCGTATAAGCCACACCAAATTGAGTCAGTTCTTCACACTGGCATCTCCAACGTCTCACCATCAATTCATTGATGACAAGCTTACGTGCAGCAGCTCTATTTCCTTCTTCGACAGCCAGATCGATCGCCTTTAACTTGAAAGCTGCCTCATATGCATTTCTTCATGTGTTTTCCATGATGAGGGTGTGTGCATGACGCGCAAAATGAGGTGAAAAGAGGTCATCCAGAACACATCTACCAGTCCAAAGTTTGGACACACCTTCTCATTTCAATTTCAGTGATATGAGATGGACCACAGATGTCCAACCAGTGCTCATGTTGATTTGTTCATTCATAGTTTTGATGTCTTCAGTGAGAATCTACAATGGAAATAGTCATGAACATAAAGACAAACTAGGTGTGCGCAAAACTGTGGACTAGTAGGGTATGTCAATATATGTTGGAGAAGTTCGATATAAGTTACAGTTAAGTTCAAAGTATGTCATTCATAGGTTAGAAATAAGTTTTGGATATGCTAGACCTTATCTCCACATATTTGGACTTATGGGGCTGGAACGGATTAATGGCATTTCAATTCATTTCAATGGGGGAAATTGATTTGATATACGACCAAACTGAGGTACGAGCTCAGTCGCGGAATGAATTAAACTGGTAAGTCAAGGTCCCACTGTATGTCAAAGGCTCTTGAAAGTCCTAGTATTACTAGTTCTCTCCTTAGAGCCAGGTGGCCACACAGTGCTTTTAGTGTTTGGACTCCAGACCTTTGTCTATGAGCGGCAGAGTGCTGTCCTCATATCCTCCATTGGGTCTGCTGTTGTTGTTGGGAGGGTTTAGGTTGACCATGAAGTCTGTCTTCTTCCATCCATCCTTCTCCAAAGTGCGCCGGAGCTCCTTATAGGCCCAGACCGTCTGCAGCACCAGCCCAGCTCCACGCACCTCACGGTCTGAACGATTACTGATGATCCCATCAGGGACAATTACAAACACACGGAACACATGCAAAACAATATATCACTATATATATCACCAGAACACCTGTAAATGTACATGTATAAGCTGGACAATATTTCACAGCCAGTGATGTCACAAACACACATAACGCTATTATGTCATTTATGTGGAAGTTTTTCAGCCATGAGTGAAAAAGATGAAAATAATCAAACTTTTAGAAATGACTTGTAAGTGAAGTAAATGTCGCAGCTGTCTGCATTAGTGGTGATGAGATGCAGAACTGATCCAGGAGTAATGACTCATCTGCTATTATGATGGTGTTCATGTAGCACTGACATGTTAAATCACCTAGGACATAGGACCATTCACATCTGAATGGGACTTAATTTGTACAAGTGGATCCTTTAATTTGAGTGGGTTGTGTAACTGGCAGCAGTTTAAGAACCAAATATACCTTACTTTTTCCATTGAATGTTCGTGTACACTGTTCATTTGAGCTCTTATTAGAGTTGCACTATTAATGGCATAATCCCAATATCAGACTGTGCAAAAATTCTCATTGGAAAAGCTACAGTTTAAAAGATCTAGTGTTATATTGTCACCTTCCTAAAATAATTGCCAATTTTTTGACAAAAATTACTTTTCACCTAAATCATCAAATACTGAATTTCCGGTTAAGTTTTTATTTTTATTTCCTGAAAAATCTGAAAAATGACTTACACAATGACTTTAGGAAGGTGATGATATTGTGGATTCAGATAGACTGAAGGAACACAAAATGAAAGGTTTTTTTAAATGCTAATTCAAGTTTGTATGTAGGGATCAGTAATCTGTGCACCTTCTTTGAAAACCAAAGAAATGAGCATCGAAAATCAGAATATTTTCCAGATCTTCACACTATGACCTTTTCACCAAATTCTGCAGCTGGAGGACAGACGCGTCCGAACACAACTGTCACAATCCAATCCATAACCCTAACCCTAACCCTGGTTCCATCTGTAATCCAAGGTCAGTGTGGGGCCAACACCCCCCCACTTACCCATCCTTGTTGATGAGCACCAGCCTCTCAATTCCCTGTGAAGCCCTCAGAGTCTTGGCCGCTTCCAGACTGGAACCTAACACCTCATGGAGCGTGCTCAGTACAGACACCACTGTCTCCTCTGATAGTGCTCTGACTGGCTGACTCTGACCACCTCCAGGCAGATTGGCCACCAGGTGAGGCACTGCATGTTTACCTGAGAAACACAAAAAGAACCAGTGAACACTGAAAGGTCCTGTTCCAACAAACAACACTGAATGGTTCATTAGCTGCGTCTCACCTAATAGGTCTCTGTTGCGTGCATCAATGGCCAAGTTGCGGAGAGCTCCGGACATGGCTCGTACTACGCGGTCGTTGCCGTGGGCCAGCAGCTCCGTCATCATGGGGAGGCCCTTTTCCTGGCGCAGCAAGGCACGGATATAGCGACCGTACTGCACACACATATTTTACGGAAGTTAGCGGGCTTAAATATGTGTTGTTTATACAAATGTGCAGCAAGTGAGACACATAGACCTAGACATGGTTTTATTGATCCCCCAAAGGGGAAATTCAAACAACACCCTAAACACACTGCACTACTGTTAGTCACATGCACAGTGTACACTTCTGTGTTTTCTTTGAAGTGCAGTTGTTGCACATGCAGAGAGCCATAGACTCTTCAAATATCCAATTCACATGTTCTTGTGTGCATGTGATCACGGCGTTTTAGATCAAATCCCAGTGATGTTGCAACGATAATGCATGTGCAGGTTAGTACTATCTGTGTAGCTGTAGTCTTGGATAGGATAACCCTAACTCTGTCTGAGAATGAGACGAGGCAGAGTAACAACGCAGTCAAGATAGAAATGAGGCCTTCAAAAAGTGGTTTTCACTATGGTGTCAATATCAACGATGATTTTAACAACTACAGCCAATCTTCCATGGTTATCTACTACTGTCACAGTTCTCAGTAAAAACTGACCAATGAGACTGTTGCTCCTATTAAATAAAATAGTTTGTTGGCACGTAGCCATGTACCGTCCAGCGTCCAGCACACAGGTTCTGAACAGCTCCAGCTGAGGCCTCCAGGACGGTGGGGTTCTTGGACTCCTTTAGCAGGGACGTATAGATACGGACCACCTCTGGCTGGAACAAAAGCTCGTAGCCTACAGGAAACAAGTAGAGGGTGAAGGGGGACATGAGGGACAAAAAAGGGCAAGTAAAAACAAGTAAGGACAAGGAAAGACAAGGAAGAACAAGTAAGGACAAGGAAAGACAAGTAAAAACAAGTAAGGATAAGGAAAGACAAGTAAGGACAAGGAAAGACAAGTAAAAACAAGTAAGGATAAGGAAAGACAAGTAAGGACAAGGAAAGACAAGTAAAAACAAGTAAGGATAAGGAAAGACAAGTATGAACAAGTAAGGACAAGGAAAGACAAGTAAGGACAAGTAAAAACAAGTAAGGGCAAGGAAAGACAAGTAAGGACAAGTATGAACAAATAAAAACAGGAGGACAAACAAATGGTGCTGAGGAAGAAACATTTACAGACGACTATCCTGGTAGTTACCTTTAGCAGGTGTAGTCCTCTTTGGAATGTCTACTACATCTGCAGCTGCATCGTCTTCTTTCCTACCTGCAAGAAAAAAACAAAAATACACTATTAGAGAGTGTGACTGAGGTTGTATAGTTAGTAAATCTGTTCTAGAGAAGTTAGACAAACACAAACAACACAAACTAGATATACTCTCTACTGAACATGTCACTACGCATGCGTATTAGAGCTAAACCAGTATCCAACACGTTAGCTATGCTAGTCTACCGCCACAGTACCGACAGCAGAAGCACAGTGCAGTGATCAGGAAAAAAAAGCTTACCTTTGGAAAACCACTCATCTGTAGAGGGAGAGGAGGAATGCAGGGGTAGACGAGGAGGAGAGGGACGGAGGAATCAGGAATGAAGAGGAAGACAACAGAAGCAGAACAGGAGGAAGAGAGAGCATGTAAGTTCAGAGGAAAGCAGCAATAACTGAGCCACAGCTGCTGTAAACACCAGCGCCACCACATGCCAGGTATGAAGAACACCAGGAGACACATGACCTCAGACAGTCTGCACAGACTCCGATAAGGGCTGTGTGGATTTAAGCCCTGAACAACCAATACAGATCTAAACAACATACCCACCAAAAACCATGAATGTATTCAAAAATAAATAAATCACCAAAACAACTGCTATTAGCGCTACATCTACACTACATAGCTACATTTCAGAAATCATTTCCAAATATTCTACCACATCTGAAATATGCTTCATGAACAGCTTTAAAAGAATGGCTTTAATTCACAAGAACAGAAGTGAATGTAATTCAGTATTCACGATGAACATCAGGTTCAGAGATAAAGATGATAAATATTAAGGATTCTTGGTAGAATTTTTTCCATTTTGTTACTGCTACTACATTATCACATAACTACAATCTCTTGAACAACCCACATTTATTTTACGAAACACAAATGCAGATATGATTTCCAGGCGTCACTGTGTGGAACCTTGGATGTCATGGTGTTGCATTTGGAGGCTCTTACTTGTATTAGCACCTGCCACTACCAGTCATTTCTTTAGTAATAGGTTTCATATCTTCAGCTGTCAATACCAACTCTAAATGTGTCCTATAAGTCAAAAATACAGACTCAAAAAACTACAACTGTTCTACAGTCTGATCTACGGTGCACTGTGTGTATGTCTAAGGACTCTATTTAAGAATGGAGTTTGTGTTGTCAGTTTGTGTTCCATTTCTAAGCTCATCATTTTCTCAGTCGCCTATATCTTTGATATCAGCCACATTTCATCAATTTCTACATGGAGATTTCAACTGGGACTTCAGAAATTACATTTTCACATCAAACATTTAGCTAGCTAACGGCAAAGGGTGTCTGGCTAACAGCACAAGTAAACCTCCAGGACATATGGGATGTATTCACTTCACTGTTAATGGGTGTTTATTTTATAATAACAGACAAATGGGTGTGTAGAGAAAAAAACAAATCAATACTATCAGTGAAACCCAAACACAGATGAGTAGAGCTGAGGTTTGTGTTCGTCTCTGAGGGAACCTGTTCACATTCCTGTGTGGCTGAGTCGGTATCAGTCAACAGTGACTTCACTCCAATCAGTGCTCAATGTGCCTCCTACTGACTCAACACACACTGTCACACATACACACACCTTTGCTCTTCCGGGAGCTGAAACAGCCCCCCTTCTGGCTGGAGGGGGTGGGGCCCTGGTTGAGTGGTGGAGCTTCCTGGTAGCGTTCACAGCCAGGGATTTCGCGGTGCACCTGATAGGACAAATTCCTCAGCAGACACACGCTGTTCTCTATCAACTGCAGAGTCAGAAAAAAAAAATTTAAAAAGAGAAAAAGATGATGATTAAAATACAAATAATATCCAAAAGGTTTGGTTTTCCATGTAGATCACATCAGATCTGCAGCCTTTCGAGAAAAATAGCCCTGACCCAAGCCTGAGACAATGTTTTTGTGACAGTCCTCCAGTTTCAATGTAGACGGTACAAAGAAAAGATGTTGAATGTGTTCCTTTTTTCCTCAGGGATATACATCCATTCCAGATCTGTTTTTCACCCCAGTACTAGTTCTACGTGGTTTTCCTCATTGTCTTATGGTAGACTGTAGGTCACTGTCATCTCCCAGAAGACATGTCCAACTGGAAGTGACGTTTTCAGATTCTGATCCAAACAGAGCATGAGCTGAATTTAGGCTGTTTACTGTTTTAATGAATCATTAGGCAAGGCAGAGCAAATTATTTATACAGCACCATTCATACACAAGGCCATTCAAAGAGCTTTACAAAGGCATAAAATGACATTAGAATCATAGAGAACAAAACATAAAACAAGAGGAATAGATAAAAATAACAAAATAAATTAAACAGGAATAAGAGATAGTTAAAACAAAAACTAAAAGCAGTTTTGAATTTAATATTAAATCAATCCAAACAGTTGAAATAGTGAGTGTCAGTGCAGGTCAAAGGTCAGTGTCAGTGCATGTCCTCTAATCAAAGGCAGCTGTAAACAGATGAGTCTTTACCTTGGATTTAATAGAACTGAGAGTTTCATCAGACCTTCAGTTTTCTGGTGGTTTGGTCCAGATGTGTGGAGCCTAAAAACTCAAAGCTGCTTCTCTCTGTTTGGTTCTGACTCTGGGTTCACAGGTCAAACCTGTCCCAGAGGCCCTGAGCGGTCTGGATGGTTCGTAGGGTAAAAGGAGGTCACTGATGGATTTGGGCCCTGAACCATTCACAGCTTTATAAACTAGCACCAGTATTTTAAAGTCTATCCGCTCACAGACAGGAAGTCAGTGGACAGACCTCAGAACTGGTGTGATGTGTTCCACTGTTTTGGCTCCAGTGAGGACTGGATCAGCTGCAGTTGTTTGATGGACTTTTGAGTCCAACCTGTGGACTGAAGATAAATGCATGGACCAGTTTGTCCAGGTCCTGCTGAGACACAAGACCTTTAATCCTACAGATGTTCTTCAGGTGGTAGTAAGCTGTCTTTGTAATGGTCTTAATGTGGTTTTGAAAGTCCAGGTCTGAGTCCATGACTACACCCAGATTGCTGGCCTGACAGCTGGTTTTTAGTTGTAATAATTGGAGCTCTGTGCTGACTTTGGATCACTCGTCTTTTGGTCCAAAAACAACTACCTCTATTTTGTTCATGTTTAGCTGAAGGAAATTGTGGCAGATCCATTCATTTATTTACTCTTTACATTTACCTAGGACTAGTATGGGACCATGATCACCTGATGACACTGAGATATAGAGCTGTGTGTCATCTGCGTAATTAAGAGAGCTTATTTTATTGTGTCTTACGATCTGAGTCAGTGGAAGCATGTAGATATTAAATAAAAGAGGTCCGAGGATGGAGCCTTGGGGAACTCCACATGTTATTTTTCTCTGTTCAGATTTAAAATTACCTAATGACACAAAATAGTCCCTATCTTTCAGATAAGAACCAAACCAGTCTAGTACTGTGCCAGAGAGTCCCACCCAGTTTTCCAGTGGGTCCAGTAATATACTAAGGTCAACAGTGTCCAACACAGCACTGAGGTCCAACAGTATTAGGACAGAAGTTCTGCCACCGTCTGAGTTGAAGCGGATGTCATTAAACACTTTGACCAAAGAAAGAAATAATTCATGTTCCACCATCACAAAGTACTTCAAAGTCAAAAATACTAACAGGTTTTCCTGTTTGCAAAACTATGGCAACATACGTGAAATGTTTGTTTTTCAAATTAATTAGAACAAAAATCCACAGAAAATTAACAGACGACAAAGTGATTTCAACAACTGAATATCAAAAGAACATATTGAAGAGGTGTTCGATTGAATTTCTACACATATATCCAAGACTCCATATTTCAATGAAACTGACGCAACAATAATATTAAATATCTTCCATTTCCAACGTTTACAATGGAATATAAACTCAAATCAAACTGTAGAAAACAGTGCTTTGTGTTTTTATGTGTATTTGCATATGTTGTGGTGTTTACTGCAGGTTCTTTGTACCTTATTGTCCACGTCTTTACAGTCGATCTGGGACTGGACGATGTACATGAGTGAGTCGACCAATCCTGTGCACTCCCTCAGCTTCCTTCTCGCCTCACTTCGCTCTGAACTCACATTTCTTTAGATGAGAGGAAAGTTGAGAAGGGAAGAAACATAAAACAGGGATTAGCAGGTTTGTGGAAAGGTGTGCAGAGCTGAGTTTAGAGACGAAGGAAAGATGCCAATTTAGTACAAAAGGATTCCAGCCCCGAGAACAGTTTGAATGAATGTCCTCTTAAATCTGACGGATTACAAACACAGAACAGTTTGGTCAGATCAGGTTACAAAGCCATAGCAATTCCTGCTCAGTCCCACTAACAGATCTGACCAGACTAACCCTAACCCTGACCCCAACCCTAACCCTAACCCTGACTCAAACACTAACCCCAACCCTAACCCTAACCCCAAACCTGACCCTAATCCTGACCCCAACCCTAAATCTGACCTCAACCTTGACCCCAATCCCGACCCTAACCCTGACCCCAACCCTAACCCTGACCCTAACAATGTGAAACTACTCAAAGAACAATGGGAGAAACCTTCAGCCTGGAACACAGACACACACAATACAACACAATATAATACGACACAACACACACAATATGACACAACACACAAAATATGACACAACACGATACACAACACCCAGGTTTCCCCTATATCCAGCAGTATGACTAAGTTTGGGCCCCCTGACAGTTTCTGTTATTTTCATGTATAAATTATTAGGTGTGTGGATCAGCTGTTTCATTCTGATCTATCAGAACACTGATGGACACGGTGATATTTCAGCAGTGAAATGAGGTTCATTGGATGAACACAAAATGTGTAATATGCATCAAAACTAAATTAGACAGGTGCATAAATGTGGGCACCAGAACAGAAAAACTACATCCATATTTAGTAGAGCCTCCTTTGCCCTGGTAAGACTAGTGGGTTAGAGTTAAGGTAAGACTAGTGGGTTAGAGTTAAGGTAAGACTAGTGGGTTAGGGTAAGACTAGTGGGTTAGAGTTAGCGTAAGACTGGTGGGTTAGGGTTAAAGTAAGACTAGTGGGTTAGTGTAAGACTAGTGGGTTAGAGTTAGGGTAAGACTAGTGGGTTAGGGTTAAAGTAAGACTAGTGGGTTATGGTTAGGGTTAGGGTAAGACTCGTGGGTTAGCATTAAGGTAAGACTAGTGAGTTAGGATAAGACTAGTGGGTTACGGTTAGAGTAAGACTAGTGGGTTACGGTTAGAGTAAGACTAGTGGGTATGGGTTAAAGTAAGACTAGTGGGTTAGCGTTAAGGTAAGACTAGTTGGTTAGGGTTAAGGTAAGACTAGTGGGTTAGGGTAACACTAGTGGGTTAGGGTTAGGGTAAGACTAGTCTTCTGTGACCAACACTTTCAATGTTCATTTGCACTTTTCTAGTTTCTAATCAAGTCTCAGATCAGCAGTTTCACACACTTTAACGAGCCGTCATTGGTTTTTAAGGGAAGGGACATCTGTCAAATCTTCTATGAGGTTTTTGCTGCTCCAAACTATCAACATGATGTCAGTGTTTAAAAGTCTGATGTCAGTTGACCTCAGGGTCACAGTTAGTCTGTCCCCATACAAGTGGACCGAGTCTGCATCATCTCTGGAAATTCACTCATGTTTTAAACACCACATTTGACTTTTACAAATCACTCAATAAGGGTTAAACCCTTGTTTAAGCCTCTTGTATTTCATGAGCATCAGGGATACCATTAGTATTAGAGAACATGTGTTGAACAGGATGAAGCTGTTCACACGCCTGGACTTCAACGTAAACCCAACCTTCCCTAGTTTTCAACACCACTGCATTTTCCTACAGATACTGCATATTAGCACTGACCCTAACCCTGTGGTGGAGGTCTAACCCTAACCCTGACCCTGTGATGGAGGACTAACCCTAACCCTAACCCTGTGGTCACGGTCTAACCCTAACCCTGTAGTGGAGATCTAACCCTAACCCTATAACATATTTATGGAAGTCAACGCCCTGCTGTCCTCTGACCGGCCTTCCCTCAGTCACTGGGAGGATAAACAGGTTATGTGGTCACAACATCCACCATTTTTCTTTTAATAAATATTTGACATTAGAGCTGCACGATATAGTGAAAAAGTCACAGTGAGTTTTGTGGGTGAATCTGAGGTGATTTGGTTTTGGAGGAAAAATGCAGAGGACACATTTTCATATGTTATAATGTCTTTTTTCCTAAATCAATCTTTCCAACTTAAACTAGTCTTACACATAATGTAGAAGCATGTTTTACACAGTGCACCTCTGTGCTTACACATCACAGTGGATCTCTGGAATTACATTTCCTGAAATCCTCCTAAATCGTACACACTGGACCTCCAAACTGCCTCTAAATTGCAGCCTTTTGATATTCTATAACAGTACTTGTAGATAATGCTGTTGTGATTTCATTAATTGTGCTGGTTGACATCCAACCTCAAAGTATGATTTAAACGTGGGATAAAATGAAGTTCCATTTCATATGTGTGCCCCCACCCCTCCATACCTGAGGCAGCCTGCCGTGTTGGTGAGTGCCGTCTCCCACTCCAGGTGTCTGGGTTTGCAGTTCTCCTCCCCTCCCCCCCCTCCTCCTCCATTACTCCCTCTTTCCCAGCCTGAATGGGGAACCATCACCTCGTCGGAGAGGGCGTGCAGCGCATGGTCCACGATCTCCATTTTCACAGAGTCATGAGACGACAGGTTCCACAGCGTCCCTGGAAAAGGATTCAACAGTCAACTGAATTGGACTCATTGTAAAACTGCCTCTGACCTTTGACCTGTAGAGTGTCCACCACCACACATGATTGCATGAGCCTCTGACCTGTAATAGTGTCAGTCAGTTCCTGGTCTCGAGTCTTCCTCAACAGCCTGATCAAGGCGGGGACTCCATCACAGTTCTTGATGGCTATCTTGTTGTCTGGATCTTTGCCATATGAGATGTTCTTTAGTGCTCCACAGGCTGCATAATGAACCTATCAGACAGTTTCATGTGTCATTAGCTGTGATGAGGAGTCAATCTGATTCCACATATATAGACCTACACACACACATATATACACACACACACACGTGTACACACCCCACATACACACACACACACCCCACATACACACACACACCACACACACACACACACACACACACACACACACACACAGGATACCACTTGTAAACAACACAGTCTCCAGC
>JAPQRQ010000001.1:26917206-26927414 GCA_037367365.1 Apogon talboti
GGGTTTGTCCCAGGTGGGTTTGTCCCAGGTGGGTTTGTCCCAGGTCATACCCTGGACAGGCAGCTTTATGAGTCCTCTGAAATCAGCCCAGCTCTAAGTGCTTTAAGGTGGCCAACGTCGACCACCTGAACAGTGGCTCTACATGAGCTCCAGTGGGTGTGGGGAACCCCCCCATACACATACAAACACAGATCAGGTAACTCCACCAGGCAGAAAAGCACAGACAAATGTCACCGAAGTGTCAGAGCAGCCGTCATTCTGACACCAGGGACCAACACTCACCAGAGGACCACCACCCACACAGACCGAGGTGAAAAAACTACAACCTCCCACTGTCAAAACAATGTTGAATGAGTGTCTAATCAATATTAAGGACAAGTCAATCACTTCTGATATTGACAAACAATGTCAAGAGTCTGGTTTGTGGACAATAATGGACCCTGAACTCCTCCTCCTTCAACCACCCACACACACCCCTGTTCTTCAACCACCCACACACACCCCTGTTTTAACCTCCATGTCACTCATGTTATCCATCGGTATGGGACTGGACAACTCCATAAAAAGACATTTGGGTCAAAGTCTGTCTGGCAATAGTTTCACCTACATGTCAATGATTACTACTTTATTTAACCCTAAAAAGCTAGGCCAGCTCTTCCAGTTCACATTTCAAATCCCATAATATTCAGCATAAAGAAAATAGCCTCATTTTGTGACTTTCTGCTTATTTCATTGTGATGTTGTGTCGTTAAAATCCAAATAAATAGAATGTATGCAATAATCAAAATGAGTAAATATATGATCAGCCAGCCGTACATTTGTATACAAAGACAACTTAACAAAAAAAAACAAAACAAAACAAAGTTGAAATGTAAAACCTATCCTTAAAAGTGTAATTATGACGTATTCATATTTATTATGTTTTGCGGGGCATACATCAAACACATGTATCATTCTGTATTATACACCATCGATTCCTAACCCTAAGTCTGGAAAAGGCAGGTAGAGTTAGAGCAGTTCTATGCTGAAACAGATCTATGTGGGTCTCACCACTCACAGAGTTTTCAATGGCTGTGGCCACTTCAACTCAGGCATTAGCCTATAGGCTACGTATAGACGGTAACCATGGGAACCAAAATGCTCAAGTGGCGTTGCACTCTCACTTTTAATTCGGCGTTCAGACGTGCGTTTTGGGGACAAATCTGTACGCAGACGGACAAGCACAAGTGTGTAGAATGTCCTATTTATGGATGTAGTATGTACGCCAGGTGGCACTACCGCCACCACCACCGCCACCACCACCGCCGCTACCATCACCGCCACCACCACCACCGTCAAACCCCAAAAACACTGTTGCCATCTAAACGAAGGCACATATGACCAAATATTTGGTCGTTGTCACCCGATAGCGTTGTGGTGTCAACTGGGCCTGAATCCATTGTAAGACCATTAGAAGTCATATCTGCTAATGGGATAGCTTTGGAATTATACGGCTAAGGCTAATTACTGAGCAGAAACTCAATTAACCCTAACCCTGTACTAGGGCTGTGAAAAAAAATGGATTTAATTGAAAAATCGAATTTGTCGATTACATCGAGTTTTATTTTTAGAAAACCGATTTTCTTATCGTACAAAAATATAGGTATTTTGCATTCGCCAACAGGTCCTTCTGGGTTCCCATAGTTCAATGAGCTCGAACCCTCACTCCCCCGCCACCACATGAATCACAGAGACACAACATAGCAGAGACATCCAGCGGTAGAGCAGCTCCTTCCTAAGAACAGTTCGATGACTTCAGTCGTTTGGAATTGGTTTGGATTCACAGTATCAGATACAGAACAGACAAACCCTCACTGTAATATATGACTCAGGGCTGTTGTTACTGACAGTTAGGGTCCCTCTGTTTCCACACAGCCCCCACTGTCTCTCTCATCTCCGTGTCGGACCTGTGTCTCTGTTTCCCATGTCCGTCTCCCTCACGTCCTATTCCTCCATCACTGTCTCTAAAAGTTCATCTGAAGTTTCAGCATACACTGAATTGTCGGAGTCTGTGTCCATAATCATCTGAAACTGTGTGCATTTGCCACGGAGCCAGTATTCTCCCATTCACAGTGAATGGTTCTGTATATGCTGCTATGGGATGCCGGTGATTCGAGTTCGAAAACTTTACAACCGGTCCTTAATTTTCCGGAAAAGCTTCTTCTTTGTTTTTGAACCAAGGAAAGTAATTCACATGATCTGCAACAGCACCAACTACAGTATAACAGTGAAAACAGTGAAATGGTGGAAAGAGATTTCCACTCATATGTGAATAGAGTTAATGTTTTTTTCAACATATTTGCAGTCTGCACTTCGGTTCTTTTAAATAGAGGATGGAAAATCGAATCGAAAATCGAGTTTTTCATTTAAAAAATCTGAGATTTTTTTTCCATATCGCCCAGCGCTACCCTGTACACACACATTATCAGAGTCCACTACAGTCCACTATGCTCCACAACATACGGTCCACTATGGTCCACTACTAGTCCACTACAGTCCAGTACGGTCCAGGACAGTCCACTACAGTCCAGTGCGGTTCAGTACGGTCCAGGACAGTCCACTACAGAACAGTATGGTTCAATACAGTTCAGTACAGCCCACTACAGAACAGTATGGTCCAGTACAGTCCACGTCTGCCACCCGGCACCCATAGACGACTGGCATTTACTCACTGTCAGATGCTAGCCTTGCTATTTCAGCAACTTAGTCACTAGTGGTTGTGGCTGGCTGGCATACAGGCATACACACACACACACACACACGCACGCACACACACACACACACACACACACACAGAGCTGAGGTGAAACCGCGGTAAAATGCTGTTGTGGTCTGGCCAAGTGCTTTGCTGACTCAGCCTCACTTGAATGGTCACACACAGATTTGGCCTGAGAGTGTTGTGTGTGTTGTGTGTGTTGCTTGTGTTGTGTCTTAGCCTTGGCCAACGTCCAAACACTACTGCCTTTGCTATCCTGACTTAAAAACCTTGACCCTAACCCAGTTACCCTAACCCAGTGATCCTAACTCAGTTACCCAAACTCAGTTACTCTAACCCAGTTATCTTAACTCAGTTACTCTAACCTAGTTACCCTAACCCTGAGGACTATAGAAAACTACACACACAAACACACAACCTCCACCAACAGCAGACTGAGAATGGTGTGAACTGGCTTTAAATATGTCTAGTGGGATTTCCAACCTGTGTGAATGTCACTAACCCTCCTCTGTTTAAGGAACACCATGCACACATGTTCAAATCAAAACAGCAGCTGCAGGTGGAACCGTTAGCAGCAAAGAGAGGAAGACAGATCAACAGAGAGAGGGAGGAGGAGCAAATGAAAGAACAGCCCAGGCTTGTGTCAGAGGGACACACCCAAACAAGGGCGTCATTACAGCCTCCTCACAAATGATAGACCTGCATAAAATACACACCACACAACTACGACCAAGGTCAGGAAGCACGGCGCACTTCCAATCTGTGAGCATGAGGACGGTTCATGATCACCATTTTCAAGAGGGAATCGTTCTAAGAAAACAGCAGGTCCAGACTGACTTCATCATCTACATTATCTGTGTTCAACTCAGACACATCCACAGAGCACTGACATGAATGCAATGTCCCATCTGCAACGGAGCGCACTCATCAGCCGATACTAAACAAAACTACACTATTATACTATTTATAGTTATTTCAGACACAGACGTCCATCTTCCAGGAGGCGGGGTCTGCTCCAGGTTTCTCCTGGAAGATTCTGTTGGTTTCTATAAATTAGCTAAGAGTCTGTTTTATTCCAGATCTACATGTAAAGGCTCATGAGATAACTGGAGTTATGATTTGGAACTATATAAATAAAACTTGATTTGATTTGACAGATACAGACAGACAGACAGACAGACAGATACAGATAGACACACACACAGACACACAGATACAGACAGACACACACACACACACATACAGACACAGACAGACACACAGATACAGACAGAGAGACGCATACACAGACAGACAGATACAGACACACACAGATACACAGATACACACAGATAAATACAGACATACAGATAGACAGACACACACAGATACAGACAGACACGCAGATATACACAGACAGACAGATACCGACACACACACACACACACACACACACACACACAGATACACAATTACAGCCAGATAGATAGATACAGACACACAGATACAGATACACACACACACACATAGAGATACAGACAGATAGATACGGACAGACACATACACAGACAGACAGAGTTGTGCCAAACTGCTGTTATGATGCAATGACTTTCATGTCAACCACAGAGTAAGAACATAATCTCATCCCAGAACTGAATGAAGCAGAGCACTGGCTAACCCAGCACTGATCACACTGAAAGTTGAGACGGTGTGTGTGAATAAAGAAGCCACCTTACCACACCCACACATCCAAACCCACGCAACAGGTTCTGCTGCTGTTTCAACCCCCCCACCCCCACCCCCCACAACACACACACACACACACACATCAAAAGGCAGCACATGAAACATTACACAGGACCAGGTCTGCACAGAACAATGATCCAAGGTTAAAGGCAGTGTGGTCAAAGGAAACAGCCACAGTCACCTGAACGCACCGTGCAAGCGTCACTGTCCGCAGAGAGTGGCTAGTTCAGGTACAGTGATATAAATGCACACTGATAAGACGGACTGGATTGGACTTTGACTCCGGGCTGGACGCACACTTCCGGGTGCTCGCACCTGTCCTCGGTACGCCCCAGGTCGGCGGAAAAGTCCGGGAAGACCCCGATGTTCGCGGTTTAAAAGACAGCGAACAGAGACTCCAATTAACAACATACATCCTATAAAACCTGCACACTTCAGATAAGAAACCCCTGGCGTTTTATGACCGAGTTAGTGTACACGGACTTCAACCAAATAGACTCTAATTTACCTGCCATGTCACCAACCATTTCACCATCACCTTTAGCGCTCTTCAACTTTTCCCCGAGTCTCAGTCTGACAAGTTATTCATCAAGCTAACGATTGGAACACACTGATGCTAGCTACATTAGCTTCTGCTGTAGCTAACCTGCTAACGCTGGGTCCACAACAAACGACTTGACCAAATTAGAAACACACACCTTATCCCACCGGGGACCAATCCCACAGCAGTTGGCTCGACCAGAACTCACAAAAACGACAGGAAATGGCCGATTTCGGAGACTGTTATGATTGTTTGTCCAAGTCCATAAAGTGTTTGTGAGGTCGCTTCAGGCCTAGCCTAGCCTAGCGGCTCTGAGAAGGACTGACTCGATTCCAAAGCAAAGATCCGCAGCCTCAGAGGAGGGAGCGGACACGAGACCCGGAAAACAACCCGAAACTGAACACACGACCCCGAACCGCAACGAAAACCGATAAAACACCCACCGATGCAGATCCGAGCCGAGCCGAGCCGATCCTCCTGGGCTTGTTGTTCACTTGTCTCTGCTCTTCCTCTCCGCTGGGGGGAAGAGAAGGAGAAGGAGGAGGAGAAGGGGGGGATAGAATAGAATAGAATAGAATAGAATAGAATAGAATAGAATAGAATAGAATAGAATAGAATAGAGCGAAGTACTCATGGCATTGAATTAAAAGAATACAAACAATAACTCATCAGCTCAAACATATTTTAGTTGATGTTGTAAATCTAAAATAAATCACATCCTCTAGAAGTACATCAATTAAAGTATCTACAGTATATAGTTATACATCAATAAATGTATCTATATAGTTATACATCAATAAATGTATCCATATAGTTACACATCAATAAATATATGTATATAGTTATACATCAATAAATGTATTTATATTTATATAGTTATACATCAATAAATGTATTTATGTAGTTTTACATCAATAAATGTATTTATATAGTTTTAAATCAATAAATGTATTTATATAGTTATACATCAATACATGTATTAATATAGTTATACATTAATGCATGTATTCATATAGTTTTACATCAATAAATGTATTTATATAGTTATATATCAATACATGTATTAATATAGTTATACATGAATAAAAAAAACAGTACGATTTTCAATGTTGAACACTATAGTAACATGCAATATTATAACTAAACACATGCATACCGTAAATCTATATTTTGTATAATGTGCATGTAAAATAAATAAATCAAAGATACCATTGTTTAGTGCGCCGGTGTCGCCCCCATGCGGTTATAATATGTAGGTGCACTATTCGTTGAGAACCAACTCTCATTTCCAACCATGACCCAGGTCATGGTTTTCTGCATTCTGGTGCATATTCAGACATCGTTAGTGTTTTTCTGCATTTTTTGAGAGGTGAAAATAATTTATATGATGTAAAGCAAGAATTTCAACGTTGAAAGTATTCTGAATTGGTATGGAATATTTGTTCTCCTGTAGGCTGGATCAGCTCCTGTCCTTCATCCACATGGATATAGGTCTGCATGTGTCACCTGATTATGTCATTTATCAAACTATATGTGAAAATCACATCATGAAAATGAAAGATAGAATGAATCTCCAGTATATATTTTTTTTTTTACCATAAAATATTATCTGAATCTGTTAGGAAAGGAGACTTGAAAGCTTCAGTTTTTGCATAGTTCATAGCACCATTTTGGAAGTAAAAAGAAAAGCCCCAGTGTTGCAACTAAACTTCTCTCTATGGACACAATATCATTCCCTCCACAAAAATGTGGGCTAAAATTCTTGATTGTGCGATGGAATATGTGGGTTTTATGTGATTTTATTTGGTGAAATTGCAGTAATTTGCTAATAATGTGCGAAGTTACAAAAATATGCAGGAACTGGAAAAAGATGCGTTTCTATGAAAAAAACAGATTCTTGTCTCACACCTTGTTGTAACTAGGCTATGACTAAAGGAAACATGTCTAATTCCATCCTATAATAATCAAACATACAGAAGTAAACATATACTACATCAAAACACTAATTTAAAATAACTTTATGACTAATGCTTTGTTTAGACCCATGTTACATAAATCCATTTTGTCCTGTATTGTTAAATGTTAGAATATCCAATTGAATCCAGAGTCTGTTCTGTGGGTGGAGTTGTAGTTCTATGTCTAACCTTCCTCCTTTATCTGGGGGTGGGGCCAGGACAATGACCCAACTGTGGTTTGGTTTATAACGTCATGCTCCACTGAGGAGTCGACACCAACTCACAGTCAAACACAAACAGGTTTTACCATAACTATAACATTTATAACATTTGTGTATATGAACAGTTTTAACTTTACAACATTAATAATGTAAATGGACCAAAAAGAGTCACTGTCAATGGGAATGTGAGACAGTCCTGTATGTCTCCCATCAAGAGTTTTGTACATTTAAAGACGTAAATAAAACAACTCAAAACCAAAAAAAAATTGTATTATCATTATTATTATTATTATTATTATTATTATTATTATTATTGCAAAAAATACAATTCTTTGTAGAGACAACAGGAAATGACAAGGCACTACATACATCAGCATTTACAACAAAACTTAAGGCATTAAAATAATAACACAATATTTATAATGATAAAACAATAATAATATAGTATTCATAATGATAAAACATGGGAACCACCTCCATTTCAAACAAGGAGTCCAAAAGAAAAACTAAACAAAATTCCATTCCCTGAAAGGAAAAAGTCCTGAAAATAGCATCCACTACAGGCAACTCACATGAGTATAAAAATAAATAAATAACAGGCATTAAAATAATAAATACATGTCGGCAGCTTCACAAATTGTTTCCCCAGTCGGAGTTTCTGAACAAGTTCACAGAGGAGAACAACACGTGACGTTTGTTCTGAAGACAGGGTTAGTGTTAGGGTTAGGGCTGACATTTGTCTGTTGTTTGTGTGTATGTGTATTTGTATGTGTATGTGTATGTGTATGTGTGTGTCTGTGTATGTGTCTGTGTCTGTGTATGTCTGTATACGTGTATGTGCGTGTGCGTGTGTGTGTCTGTGTATGTGTGTGTGTGTATGTGAATGTGTATGTGTATGTGCATGTGTCTTTGTATGTAAAAATGTATGTGAATGTGTGTCTGTACATGTGTATGTGTTTGTGTATGAGAATGTGTATGTGAAAGTGTATGTGTAATGTGTCTGTGTCTGTGTATGTGTTTGTGTATGTGTGTATCTGTGTATGTGTCTGTGTCTGTGTATGTCTGTATATGTGTATGTGCGTGTGTGTGTCTGTGTCTGTATATGTGTGTGTGTGTATGTGAATGTGTATGTGCATGTGCATGTGTCTTTGTATGTGAAAATGTATGTGAATGTGTGTCTGTATATGTGTATGTGTATGTGTTTGTGTATGAGAATGTGTATGTATCTGTGTATGTGTATGTGTTTGTGTATGTGAATGTATGTGTCTGTGTATGTGTATGTGAAAGTGTATGTGTAATGTGTATGTGTATGTGTATGTCTGTGTATGTGTAAGTGTAATGTGTATGTGTCTGTGAATGTGTATGTGAATGTGCATGTGAATGTCTATGTGAATGTGCATGTGTCTGTGAATGTGTATGTGTCTGTGTATGTGTATGTTTATATGTATGTGTACGTGTCTGTGGTATTGACCCACAATGACAATGATGTTCATAAAGGGATGTATATCTGTTCACATTATTTCTATACAACATGACACCTTGAATTGTAAATTGTTTAAGATCCCTAAGTTTGTTTTGTAAACACATACGAACATCTTGACAGAACTTCTGAACCACTTGGTGAGAAAAGAACCAATGTTCCATTGTTTCTGGATCCTTGTGACAAAAGTCACATGGTTCGACATCAAACCCAACTCTACCCTCAGTGTCTCAGCCCATTAATCATAATTATTGATCATTTTAAATTGTATTTCCTTCTCTTTGGGCGCGATTGGCCATTTTATACATTTCCAGTATTTTTCAGATACTAATGAACTGACTATTTTATATTTAACTTATTTATTATAATCACAACATAGATGAATTTTAATTACTATATTCAAATATTTGTTATCACATTTTTTATCTGTAACGTTCAATTCTCCAGCTGTTAAGTTAGGACGTTTAATTTGAACATTAGACTAAATAGAGGAGGGATTGGTTTACAGATGTGTCCGTATTCTCTTAGAGAACATTGGATATTGAATGTTCTTTTAAAATCATCAACTGTAGGATTTCACCATTTGGTTCTAAAATATACTGAACTGAAAGAATGTTCTGGTCAAACCACTGATGGTTGAACACAGATGTTTGATTTGATCCAATGACTGTGTTCTTCCACTAGGGGGCACAGTGAGGGCTAAACTCAGGGATAAGTACCATCCTCCAGTGATGCAGGAGTTTATGAAACTCATATCATTTAAAATATTTCAAAGTTACATTTCAACAGAACATCTGAGCCACCAAACATTTAAAAAAATATTTTTGGAATGTGAAACCATATTGAGTTTAACATTGAGGCTATAACTATAACTATAACTAAAACTATAACCATAACCATATGGCTATAACTATAACCATGACTATAACTATAACTATGACTATAACTAAAAATATGACTATAACTATATCTATAACCATAACTATGACTATGACTATAACTATAACCATAACCATAACCATAACCATATGGCTATAACTATAACTATGACTATAACTATAACCATGACTATAACTATAACTATGACTATAACTATAAATATGACTATAACTATATCGATAACCATAACTATGACTATAACTATAACTATAACCATAACCATATGGCTATAACTATAACCATGACTATAACTATAACTATGACTATAATTATATCTATAACTATAACTATAACCGTGACTATAACTATAACTATAACCATAACTATAACTATAACCATAACCATGACTATACCTATAATCATAACCATGACTATAACTATAACTATAACATAACCTTGACTATAACTATAACAATAACCATGAATATGACTATAACTATGACTATAACTATAACCACAACATAACTATAACCATAATTATAATTATGAATATAACTATAAATATGACCGTAACTATAACTATAACCATAACCATGACTATAACTATAACTATGACTATAACTATAACCATAACCATAACTATAACTATAAC
>JAPQRQ010000001.1:26971641-26982042 GCA_037367365.1 Apogon talboti
TATGAAAGTGCCCTGGGTCGGATTCAGGACACATATGAAAGTGGTCTGGGTCGGATTTAGGACCACATATGAAAGTGTCCTGGGTCGGATTCAGGACCACATATGAAAGTACCCTGGGTCGGATTCAGGACCACAGGTCATAATAACAAATGTCTCTTCAGCCAAGTTAAGCTTCTATACTGGACTGGACTAAACCAAAAAACAGAACACTGAATCACTATAAATCCCACATATTTCCATATGCTTATAAAACCAACACATTTGACATTAGAGTCATTAGTGCTGATTTAACTAACGATGAGGACCATCCCAAGAATATGTTTTCCATGATATGTACATCAATCCCAGAATGCCCTGGCCTACCTTGTGTGGGTGTGAGGGCTCCGTCATCCAGGGGATAGTTGAGAGTGCGAATGAGCAGGGTCATGTCCTCATGTCGAGAACAGTATGTCGATCGTTGACGACCAGAAACATAGACATCATGGTGTAGCCTCTTAATGCGCTCAACCACCGACTGAGCCACTGCCTCCAGACTCGTCTGCTGGGCCAACTCTGCTGCTACCATGGCAACTACTTCCTAGATAGACGACAGATAGGGGCGGGAATGAGAGGATACACTGATGTTATCATCTACGACACAGCCTGGTGCCCCAATAAAAGGTCCCAGAAATCAACACGGGAAAATGTCAGAATTAAATAACAACAATTATCTTAAATAATAACAATTACTCAGACACTATTTTCATATGACATCATTACTACTATTATCGTTACTGTTGTTGCTGATGGAGTTGTTAGCAATGTTACAACTCAGATGTACAGATGATCAGGTAGGGCGACGTTGGACCTACAGCATTACCTTATGGTGTGCGTTAAGGAAAATAAAAATAAACATAAAACATGGTCAAACACACACACATGAACCTAAATTCACACAAACACAATAACCCCACTGAACCCCTGCACATAACGCACAACAGAATACAGCATCATGTCCAATACCCACAATGCAATGCAGCAAACACAGCATGATATATTTTCTTTTTTTGTTCATCTACAGTAGTAGCTTTTCAGAAAGACATTAGTAAAACCACTGCTTTTGTGTAATTAAGGTGTTTAATGTTGAACTGCTGTTGGATATTTGAACAAATTACATTTGAATCTCTAATGCAGTTGGTCGTCTGTTAACTCACGGTCGTACCATCACAGCGTGTCCAGGCATGTTATGAGAGTAGGAGGGGCAACTTGAAATATTTAAGACAATGTGGAGAAAAATTAAGCTATTGAGCCAAATATGTGAAGTTAGGATAACTTGAATTGTTTATAATAATTGTTAATATTTCATTAACAATGGAATGTGAGTTTTAATTACATGCAAAAGTAAGTTAAGTTGATGTTTTTTTAATTATTTTTATTATTTCATCAGAACTTATAAAAATTAAATTTGCAACTTCAAAGGTTTATCTAAATCAATTACCGTATTTTCCGGACTATAAGTCACACTTTTTTTCATAGTTTGACTGGTCCTGCGACTTATACTCAGGTGCCGAGTGTTTTTTTTTGGCCGTGGCTGTACAAGGGGGTGGGTTTCAGGGGCACAAATAAGTTCGTAGGACAAGGGCAATATATTAGGCGGCGCTTCATCTTCCTCCGGAGTTGGCGGAGTTGTTCAGAAGTGACACCGATGATGAAGAATTCAATGGATTCAGTGATGTAGAATGAGATCGAGAGTTTGGTAAACTTTCTTACCGGTAACTTGCTTGTTGGACTCGCGAGCCTGTTATGTTCATTCTGCCTATTCAGCCTCCCAGGTATGTTCTTTATGCTATTGTGTAGCTGAATAACTGTTAATGTGTTCCGTTAACATACCGGGCACCTATTCAGCTTGTTGTTTATTCTATTGTTATTATTATAACTTGCTTTTCCAGATGAAATGTCTGGTCTTGGATTTTGTAAAATAAATTTCCCAAAAAAATGCGACTTATAGTCCAGTGTGACTTATATATGTTTTTTTTTCTTCTTCATGACGCATTTTTTGACTGATGCAACTTATACTCCGGCGCGACCAACAACACACACCTGCACCGGCATCCTCTCATTACAGCTTTAATTGCACGTTTTCACACTCAAATCAACCACCATCGGTTTTCATTTAAAAAAAATAAAATAAAAATACGGTAATTTGAATCTATGTACAAAATCAAGCGGCAGTAACGGGTCTGCTGAGTTACTTTTTAGAGTGTACTGATAATAAGGGCTGGACTGTTTTTAACAACCTACCTTCAGATCTGTGAAGTTACATTCATGTCATGTTCTCACTGTTATTACAGTTGTTTAAAACCACAGATAACATCTGATTTCTTCAACTAATGATTTGACACTAATCATGGGCATAATAAGTTTTCATGGTAACATGAAGTTGATCAACTTAAACATTCCACAGGTGTCTGGACAAAGCCCACACTCCACTGAGGAGTTCCACAGGTGTCTGGATGAAGCCCACACTCCACTGCTTATGCTGTGGACTTACTCCATTCTCTCCTCTGTTGTGTATTTGAGCTTTGCATGAGGTGATGACTGTTTGTACCTGATTGGCTTGTTCTGGGCCGTGGGCGGATTCTAGAGCACTGATGAGACCTTCTGACATGAGCAACAGGAAGCCCGTCACCCCGTCCAAAGAGTAGCTGCCTTGAATCTCTGGCTCTGCAATGATTGGCCTGGACTTGGCTCCTCTGTTGGCACAGAATGGCAGACAAAAGCAATGATAGAAAAACAGAGATAATACATAAATAAGGTAAATGTAAAAAAAAAAAAAACAAAAAAAACCTAGCACAAAGACGGGTAAGAAACGGAGAAAGACACAATAATAATAATGGATTAGATTTATATGGTGCTTTTCTATTAACACATACTCAAAGCGCGTTCCATCCATTAATGGTTCACTCTGATGGTGCTAAACTATGTTTGTATCCGCAGGCTGACAGAGGTGTGGCTGCCAAATTCATGCCAAACGGCCCCTCCCACCACCATTCATGCACCAGTGTGAGTGACACTGGAGTCACAATGGCACATGACTAGGACAGAGCAGGATTCGAACCGCCAACCCTTCAGACGACCCGCTCTACTCCCTGAGCCACAGCCGTCCAATGTTTGAAGAAGGGAAGAAAACTGAAAGTTTCAGAAAAATAAAGGGAGAAACAGGGACAGAAGTGATCCTTGACTTAAAAACAATAAACCAAGATAATCTCACAGATCCAACAATCACTCCTACTCCACCCACTTCAAATGTCCTGTGTAACTTTGATGGTAATGAGGAGGACATTCAGTCCAGCTTCTATTATGTGTTTTATTTAGAATCATAAATGGAGTTTCTGGTTTGGGCTGCACACAGGAACAGGAAATGAGAATATGACAGAGGTTCAGCTACTGCATCAGAAAATACAGACCATAATATCAACAGTCAAGTCTACACTGCCCAAAAAAGAGGTTTGACATCAGATTGTTCCTCAGACACCTGAGTTCTCCACGTCTGTCCAGAGTTTATCAAGTACATCTGTTTCAGGTAAACTGTGGTGGGGGGGCTATGGTAACGGCATGTGATCGCTGAATGGTGAAAGTTTTTGGTCTCACTAACTTTGAGAAACTATCCTGAAATTTTAACAAAACAAAGTAAGAAATAAGAATACTGGACAAATGCTACAAATAAGGGTTCTCCACAGATGAAGGTCAACACCAGACCCCATGGACGCTCTGATAATACTGGAGTGGGTCATTTACGTGGTGCAGATCTTGTCTTCCTTCCCTCATTCAATCATTCATCTACTGCAGGTACTATCCTGACTCCTGCAGTCACAGATCAAATAAATGTGGGATAGTCACACCACAGACCCCTTGGACATGATGTGTAGGCACCAGGCCTTTTAAAAGACATGTTCTCCCCGGTCTGTTCAGGAGTGTGAAGGATTATTTCAGTATCATTTCATTATTGTTTTTCATTATTGTCAATACAAGTACCATTCTACTATTGTTTATTAAGGCCTTAAATCTGATTACTTTAGTTAAACCTGTTAGTGAAGAAATTCTCAATCACAATAAACATCTGTTAGTCAGGATTCTTACTGTGACCAGAAAGATAAACTTTGCCCTTATCAAAACAGGAATGTTTGTGACCAGAAGGATGATGTTTGTCTTGACCAAGAGGGTGACTTGGTGAACTTTCACTTAGGTACACGCCTACAGAGAACAAAGGACACACACTGTTTTATAAACACATCTCAGTCAGAAGCTCACGGGAATTGGAGGTGGGCTCAGTCACAGAATCAGATAATATTGTTGAAGCCCAACCTACAGGCGGAGTTGTTGTGAAAAATAAATGTGACAAAGAAACGACAGATCAGGGTTCAGTTCCATCATCCCCATGGTTGAACTGGACCCTCTGCAGTGACACTGGAGTACCGAGTGGACCCAAAACTGAGCCTCCACAGACTCTCCTGATCTCTATTTGAGGAGGCATGAGCAACGGCTGTTTGAACCTAACCTTATTAAGTCTGTCCAATGCCATGGCCGAGTCTGCAAAGAGTGCAGCATGGTTTCAAATAAGAATAAGGATTTACAACTGATACCAATATCTGATAACTTCCTGCTTCTCGTAAACGACACCGATACCAAAGAACAATAGTTCCATTCCTCATATTCTTTTATTCTTATTTCCAGTCAGTGGTCAAACTCAGTTAATAGTCAAATAAAGCCTTCTACTGAACCAAAAGCCTATGGCTACTTGAAATGGACAATAGGCCAAGGGTTTTCAGTTCCTTCCTATTTATGTCCACATCCATAATGTGGTGATGATCAACATTCAGCTCCGTTCATCTTCTTCTCTATAATGTGGCCTATGGAAAGGAAAAGGCTGAACATGGACAACATTCACAACACTGGGGTTGTCCTTGTGATTTTAACAGAGGTCAAAGTGGGCATGACTAAAGATGTCCACACCCACTTTGGTGATGATTGATCACTGTTCTGGGGCATTAAGCTACATTCAGCTTTTTTTACGTGAAGCATTTTCCAATGTCCCTCTTCTTCTGCTGCTGTCGACCAAAACAGACAAAACAACCACTGGGTCTTCCTCTGCGTCTTGCAGCTGGAGCACAGAGGAAGTCCTTTGGTCCGCTTATTTGGTTCAGATCGAATGCGGACTGAATGTGGCCCAGGGTCCTTATGGAAACAGACCAAGACCACCTAGAAGAGGTCCGCTTGTTTGGTTCGAATCAGAGTTTGCATGTTTATATTCACACCTAAAAAAAGTCCAGACTTTCCAGGGAAACAAACTCAGGTCTGTTTTAAACGGACCAAACCAAGTAGGTCTGAATACACCCCAAGGACCTGAAAACCCTTTGACTGAAAAACAATGGACTGATCCACACCTGCTCTTCTCCTTGGTTTTTATGGTGGTTGGCATGGCAACAACGTGGACTGTGTACTGGTGAAGTGTACAAAATATAAGCAATTTAGATTTATTATTATGGGCTGTATTTATTGGTGAAAACTTTAATTATTGGCATTATCTGAATGATATAATTTTTTTCAATATCGGACCAATAATTATCTGTGCCGATAGTTATTGTGCATCCCTAGTTTCAAAGTCACATGTGATAAACAGACAAGAATTTAACACAATGAAAAAGTAGCAGGTGAACCAATAAAAACAGAGAATGGAATACACATATGAAAGTTTTACCTGAGCAGGTCGATGTCAGTATAGTTGAATTTTACCCGGTAGTCTCCCAGCCTCCTGGTGCTGCTCTGGCCTGTAATCTGACCTGCCTGCCTCACACCAGATGAATCTACCCCTGAGGTGAGAAAAGAGGAGGAAGAAGGAACCATCCTTGAATGTCACCTTTTCATATTGTGTTCTTATAATATGAAATGTTTCTAGATTGTTTTTCATCATATCAGATGTTCTTGAATTGTGTGCATCTGACATGACTTCACACTGTACTGCAGGCAAAGGGCGGTGACCGATGTAGAAACAGTCCAAACACCTGTGATTACAATCATTTAGTGTTGCTCTAGTCATTTAATCCCAGAAACTACAAGGACTTGTTCTGACTTGTCACGCCATGGAAACATAATGTTCCAGAGCATCCATTTACTTCATGAGAGCCACTTGCCTATGTTTATTTTCTCTAAATTTTGATTAAGAGAAATAAAACTTCAAAGTGCAGCAGCCCCGGGCACAGGCGTAAAAAGATGTCAAATGACCACTGTAAGTCAACTGCTCACTCTAAGTCCTACAATCATTTTATTTGTAGATGACTGATGTGTCCATGCTTTTTGGTCTCAACACCTACAGGGTGGTTCAATATTCTCCTTTTGGTGCTTTGTTTTGTGTTTGGTACTTGTTCCAGTGTACATTTTGCATGGTGAACAACATCTATAACCAGCACAAACTTCTAAAAGTATGATTACAGTTACAGCTGACTTCCTCTGCTTCCACATCCTGCCTGAGGACATAGGCCGGACCCTGGGCTGTGGTGGACTGCACCTGCAGACAGTAGGCTGCCGGGCTGCCATGCTGACCAGGCTGCGCAAGAACCCCAACAACACAATGACCTGACTGATCTGGGGCTCCAGCCTGGACACGCAGGCGTATCAGGGACTGTGGTGTCCGCTTATGGTCGTCTTTATCTCAGAGCTATTACTGCCCTGATACTGATGAATACGACTAAAGGAGATGTGCAATAGTTGAAGGGTGTTTGTTCATACAGCGTCATATCATGACTCCTGTAAATATACACACCACTTTTAATTGGCCTGTTATTTGTATGGGTTAGGGGTTAGGGGTTATTGGTTAGGGGTTATGTGAACCGGAGATCTTGGCATAAGTTGACACGTGATAAAATGGCGCTGAATAACATGCGAAAGGTAAAAAAGCGTAGGTATAACACGCCAAATGCCATAAGGACTGGTGTGACATACAACTCCATTTATTGAGATCAGTCTGATTCATACGTGTGATTTATTTTGGAGTTTGGTATTGCTTATTTATTTTATTATTTACTTTAACAAAACCTCAGGGCAGAGGTCAAGTTGACCTGGTTAAGGGAATCACTGCCATTTCTGTTCAAATGGCACAACTGGCAAAGTGAGACAGAGGATTTCTTCTCATTTTCTGATGTGCTTTGAAATTTTAAGAAACGATACAGCTCATCTTCTATTCTGATAATTACATATGTCTGACTCTTTTATATCAAGTTATTTGATATAAAACTTTTAATGTCATGTAAAGAGTATCTACCATTAAAGAATGTTAGTGTCCAAAACGCTAAACCAGACCAAGAGAATGTCAGTTACCATTACTAAACCAGTTGGTTGTTACAAACCAAGCTGTTGGTGGGTTAACCCTAAACCCTGCATGTGTGCAGTCACTGTAGAACCACTTAAGTCCCACATTGTCCTGGTCTGGTATTGGGCCATCTAATGGACTCAAGACTCCATGTGTGTCTCACCCAGTGCAGCCAGTCTCTGTAGTTCCTCTTCATTGTCCGTGCTGTGTGGTCTTCCAATCTGAAGAACCTGGTTCTGACCATCACTGCTGGACTTACACAAAAGGGCCCGGTTGGTACCTGGAGCCACATAAAGCCAGCATTATCACACACACCTGAGTTTGACACTATCTTTAGTTTTATTTCAATCAGCATGCAACAAAAAATAGAAAATGGCATTACAACTACAAGTTATGGTGTTGAACAACTGCCAGAAAGGTATTTTTTTTTTACATCATTATACAGTCCCTTCAGAAAATGCAACTATGCGATCATATAATTCAATGCATAATCAAGGAAATATCGCACATTCTGCCTGGGTCCGCATTTTTTCAGAAAGGGTCCATATTCACGGCAATAATAGCATATTTAAGCGCAAAATACATTAAATATGTGGGGCTGGCATGATTCATAATACACACAATTTCCAAATAAAATTTAAAACATATTGCATTGTAACTTGACACGAGTAGTGATGTAATATGAGATGGGTAGTGATATGAGACGGGTTGTGATGTAATATGACACGAGTAGTGACGTGATGACAGGTAGTGATGTAATATGCGATGCACAACATCACTGGTTCACGCGTCCACAGAAGGTAAACTAGACTTGCCAACTTGACAATTTTCTTGCTAAATCTGGCGACTTTGCAAAAGTGAATAGTGACCAATTCAGCGACTTTTCCCTGAGTGTTAGAGATTCTGATGTGACAGCACGTATCATTGTGCAGTTACTGTCCTCAACGAGCCACGGGGGCTGCTGTAAGCCCCTCCCCCGTCCCAAAGCAGTCACAGGCGGTCAGTCTCAGAGTAGCCTCACCCGTTTGTGTTTGAATGTGAGTTGTTGTCGACTCTTCAGTGGAGCATAAGGTTATAAACCAAACCACAGTTGGGTCATTGTCCTGGCCCCACCCCCAGATAAAGGAGGAGGGTTAGACATAGAACTACAACTCCACCCACAGAACAGACTCTGGATTCAATTGGATATTCTAACATTTAATAATACAGGACAAAATGGATTTATGTAACATGCGTCTAAACAAAGCAATAGTCATAAAGTTATTTTAAATCAGTGATGTGATGCAGTGTATGTTTACTTCTGTATGTTTGATTATTGAATTAGACATGTTTCCTTTAGCCATAGCCTAGTTACAACAGGGTGTGGGACAAGAATCTTTTTTTCATCAAAATGCATGTTTTTCCAGTTCCAGAATATTTTTGTAACTTAGCACATTTTTGGCAAATTACTGTAATTTCACCAAATAAAATCACATAAAAACCCACACATTCCATGGCATAATCAAGGATTTAAGCCCGCATTTTTGTGGAGGGACTGATTGTGGCCCACTGATGTTGACCTTTGACCAGCCACAGATGTCAGGGCATGGACGTAGAATCATTTTAAATATCTTAACCGTCATTTCAAAAACATGACTCATGCACATACAGTGACTTGTAAAAGTACTAAGCTTTTACTCATTTTGTCACATTACAAGCATACATTAAATGCATTTTATGTGATAAACCAACGCAAAGTAGTGCATAAGTCTGAGGTGGAACGAAAAGATGTGGTGTTGAACATGTTTTGCAAATTAAAATCTGAGTTTGTGTGTGAAGCCTGTGAACATGTGTGTGTGTGTCCATACCAACATTAGCGATATAGATTCTGTTGTTGAGGATCAGAGCCACCACGGCCGTAGCCCCCCCAGAAACCTCCTGTTCCAGCTGGGACAGACGCTCCTGAACCTTCTGACTCTGAGATGAAAGCTGATGGAAGGACACGTTCTGTCCAACCACAGAGGGAGATACGAACAGTGATGAAGAGAAAGAAAGAGAATGTAGAGATAGGGAGGAAAAAGGATAGAGGAGGAGAGACCCGAAAATAGAAAAATAAGAGTAGGCCGAGTCAGTGGAAGGAGAGTTAAGGACAAAAAAGTACAAATAAGGAGTGACAGGAAAAAGATGAGTCAATATGACAGTGAAGACCAACGCAGACAAGAGAAAGAAGGAGTGGAAAAGAAGAGGAAAACAGGCATATAAACAACTGAAATTGCAGAAACTGAATGTATTTAAAATTGTGATTTCACTTTTGTTTCATCAACTAAAGATAAAACCTGAATTTTCTTTGCATTTCCACATCACACTAATATATTTCTACATCAGATCTGCCTTCAGTACCATTCAACATCCAGTGTATTATTACTATCATTCACTGTTAGTTTCCCCTCCACTAGAACACACAAGTAAAACAATGGTTGGGGCGTGGCTACAGATGTCCACGCCCACTTTGGTAATGATTGATCTCTGTTCTCTCATTAAGCTAGGGTAAGGTTTTAATACGTGAAGCGTTTTCCAATGTCCCTCTTCTTCTTCTGCTACTGTCGACCAAAACAGACAAACCAACCTCTGGGTCTTTGTCTGCGTCTTACAGCTGGAGCACAGAGTCAGGAAGTGACAACAGACAATGGACTGATCCACGTCCTTAGAGTTTACTGTGACCCTCCTTATACTCTGAACATGTCTTTGATCCTTTTGTTCACTGTCTTATCTTTCATTCAACATATGTCAGATGTTTCTAACGGTTTTTCTTGCTTCTTGTCATGGGGTCAGGGGTCACACTAAATACTGACTTCAACCTTTACAACCCATTTAGTTCTGTTTTTTGTGTCTTTTAAGGCTGTACACATATTTCCTGTATTTTCTTGTAGTATCTGAAGAAAAGAGACTGAGAAATAAATATGCATGTTCATTTCAACACTGCAAAAACAACTAATCTAAAGGACGCCCAAAACATTGGCACAGAACTGTGTGTGAACGTGTGTGTGTGTATACATGTGTGTATACACATTTACACA
>JAPQRQ010000001.1:27006733-27019592 GCA_037367365.1 Apogon talboti
GGATCAGCCCCCTCCCTACCCTATCCCCCCCCCCCCCCCTTGAAGTTGTCCCACCCACATTTTTTATGCTTCCGGCGCCCATGCCTGGTACCTGGTACTTTTTTGGTACCTACTCAGCCAGGGCTCTGAGTGAAGCGCACTGAGCTGAAAATGTGATATCAACAGACTGACTGACCAGGGAGTGACGTCAATGTACAAGTCATGAGCTTGAGTCCCTGTCCTCCACTGTTGTGTCTGTCCATGTCCTCCACTGTTGTCTGTCCATGTCCTCCACTGTTGTATGTGTTGTTGTCCTCCACTGTTGTGTCTGTCCGTGTCCTCCACTGTTGTGTTTGTCCTATACCAATGACATAAAGGGAGCTGCCTTGTTACGATGACTCCGCCCACACTGAGGCGGGACTCAAATGTAATAGAAAACGAGCCAAACTGTGTAGACTCCAGTTGAGTTGAGTAGTGCTGCTTAATGGAACATGAGCGCATGTCCAGGATTGGATCCTTAAGGCTCATTCGTGTTCACGCTACGTACTTACATAGGTTCGTCCGTTTCTAAAGTCATGCGTCACTGCCTTCATACGTACGTAGATGCATGCATTGTGTTGGAATGAGCGTTTCTTAATCAAACCACCAGAGGGCGCCACTCCTAATTAACATACTGGCCAAATACCCCGAAGAAGAGTACAGTCTTTGAGAAGAAGAAAGTCAATAATAACAAACATGGCGACGACAGAGGAGGGTTTACTACTGGGGGGGGCAGAGGACAGACAGAAATACAGACATAATGAAGATGCAGGACAGACAGAAATACAGACATAATGAAGACAGGACAGAAAGAAATACAGACATAATGAAGACAGAGGACAGACAGAACAGACAGAAATACAGATGTAATGAAGATGGGACAGAGAAATACGGATGTAATGAAGACAGAGGACAGAAATACAGACAATGAAGACAGAGGACAGACAGAAATACAGACATAATGAAGACAGGACAGACATACAGACGTAATGAAGACAGAGGACTGAAATACAGACATAATGAAGACGGGACAGACAGAAATACAGACATAATGAAGACAGAGGACAGACAGAAATACAGACATAATAAGACAGAGGATGGACAGAAATACAGACGTAATGAAGACAGAGGACAGACAGAACTACAGAGGTAATGAAGACAGGGGACAGAACTACAGAGGTAATGAAGACAGAGGACGGACAGAACGCTCTGTATGCAGAACGTATGTGTCTTTAATGTCGAACATGAATGAGCCTTGATTGTACATGTGACATGTGATGCCGGTTTGACCACTAACAGCTGACTGACAACAGTTTGTTGCTGAAGTGTCAGAACTGCTTGTGGCGCCACAAACATGTAGTGACTCAGAAGTTCATCACCTTGAACATATTCTGTCACCAACTTGTTCAGATGTTTTTGACAAAGTTTTACTTGGATATTCAAATTGCTTGGAGGAATAAATCAAAAGGTGAATCATGTCATTTTCAATAGGTGGCGCTGTAAGTCACGTTGAAGATTCTCATGTCATTACATTCAGGGTGGAGCTGTGGGCTCTAGGGGAGGAGCTACAGCAATTGGAGCCATTTTTGCAGTTTCATTTGAGAAACCTAAAATATCAAACTTTTCACCACTTGATGTGTTTTCAAAATAAAATTGAGTTTTCATAAATATTCAGCCCCTCAAACATAAATATATTAAAAAAAACAAAACAAAAACCCTTTCAGATACAATAGGGCTTTGGCAGCTCATGTGTCTTGTTGTGATTCACATATGTACCAAATGTTGTTGTGATTGGTGAAAGTACCCAGTGGTCTTTAGATGGTCCTACATAGCCAGTTTTGCAGTTACAAATTAAAATGGAATTTTTGTGCATCTCCAACCCCTCAAAATGTTCTGCCTATAAAAAAACCTATACCCGTAAAAAAAAAAAAAAAAACCTCCAAAAAAACAAAACGGGTACAGTAGGGCCTTTACCGCTGATGTGTCGGCGCACGGGTCCCAAAAAAGAAAATAAGAATAGACACAGTACTGGAACATTAACCTCTACTTGGTCAAACCACCTCCTTTATATATCATTCATTCAACTGTTGAAAACACAGGTTCCTTCAAAGCAGAACACATTGGATGATTTTCATTTGCATGCATGTAAATTCTTCATTTGTTTTGGAGTCACTGAGCTTCAACTTGCAGAATGCCATGTTCAATGACGCACTACTTTTTCTCTTTGGCAGTAGTAACATTTAGTCCACAGTCTTCTTCAAGTTTGCGGTGAGATCCTCCATGACCCAGAGTTCTGTCTTTACTCTGCCCTTTCAAAAAGCAAAACAAAAAAGAGTCGACTTTTCTCCATCAGTTGACCCTGAACTAAGAACATGTGGGTTTATGGGGGTTTATATACATCTGGTCTTTTTTTGCAGCCTGACTTGTTCCCTGTTAAAATCCCACACCTCAGTGGTTCACAGTTTTAATGTTAATAAATAATGAAATCAAAAAGATATGACAACTAAAACAAGCATGGGCTTTAGGGCAGGTGAAGGTGTATGTGCCAGGGGGCTGGTGGGATGGTGGGCTCATAGACGGGGCCAAGGGCTAAACTACACCACTACTGTTCACCGATCTGAGGAAGAGTAAAAATATAGAACTGTAAGCTCACCTTTAGATGCATGTTTCTTGATTATGCATTTTTCCCTTTTTTAAACAGGAACTCATGGATGATCTTAGGTGCTGTGAAGTGCTCAGAACTTTCTCTCTGTTGATAACCTGTCAGATCTGTCAGTTGGACTCTTTTAAGCTTCTCTTCTTACTTTCACAGTTTTAACCTGATCTGTATTTTCCTCCCCTGGATTCCCTCTATTGTTTGGTAGAATGTGGGATCTCGTCATGACTTTCATACGGGTGTAGTGCGTCGGTTAGCTGCGTTGTCGTGTCCGCCTGAGTCTTTTAGATCCTTCTCAATGCAGTTGTGGACCTGCAGGAAGTTGTGGTCCCTCTCAGTTGAGTTATATGTGGCCGTCATGGTGCCTGTTTGGCCCTTGGGAAGCGTGTACATGGACAGATCAGTGGACGGCAGCGTCCCAAAGGCGGTCAAACCCACTGGTGACGCCTCACAAGAGTGTGAAGGATCTGTTGAGCGGGATGAGGAGCGTGAACGACGGTGGTAACGGTAGCTGGGGATGCTCGTGATGGCTGCGCCCTGGAGGTAGTCGGCGGCTAGGGTTCCCACACGCAGCTCCTGATGCCGGTCAATGAACATGTGTACGGCCAGTACACCGACCATTTCAGCCATGATGAAGGAGAGGGCGCCGAAGTAGAAGGACCAGCCGTAAGAGTAGCTGTTCTTCTTGGAATCACTCTTGGAAGGGTCTCCTGCATTGGCTGATATGTAGACGATTATCCCAATGATGTTACTCAAACCTGGGACAGAAAAAAAGATTGGGATATTCGATTTAAAGTAAAAGACAGCCGGCTATTCAAATTCTAGACTACATCAGACTAACTATATTTAGAAATGTGTAAAGTTAACTAGACATGATCACATGTCCTGAAGGAAATGGAACACGTGTGCTCTCCTCTTGCTGGTTTTGTGGACTTGTGTCTAGGTGCGATGTAAAAGCAAGAAATAGTACCAAACAAGGACTGGTTATAACTAAAGTTAAGCAACAAAACAAGCTGCACAAAAACCATGAAAAGGGGTCAAACCAAAAATGGGCCCTTTAGGGGTTCAACAGGAGACTGAAAAGACCATTTACACCCACCCACTGAGTCGATCACAGAGAGAGATACAACACAAAGATGGGCCTTCAACAGGATTTAAAATAGGAGTCAATGGTCAAGATGGGGGAGGGGCAAACTGAAGTGGGAGGGACAATCTCCTTTTAAAGATTTCAACTGACCAATTACAGCCAGGTGAGGAGAAACATGGCAGGTGCACCTGATGACCACTAACGACCTGTGGACAAGATCCAACCAAGAAAGAAAACCACCATGGTATCGGTGTGGAACACATGACACTGAACAGATGGACATTCACTAAATCTACATATAGAAATAATACTAGTGGACAGTCAGTCTGTCTGTGGTCCACCCCTCTACCATGTGTCAGTGTGGAATGTTCTGGACAAGACTAAACACAGAGTCAGTGTAAACCTGTTTATGAACATGGGTGTCCATATGGAGGACACATGGGTCCCTTTTTGGAGGACACATGGGGGCCTTATGGAGGACACTTGGGTGTCCTTATGGGGGGCACACAGGTGTCCATATGGAGGACACATGGGTGTCTATGTTAAAGTTACTATCAAACCACCTCTAACCAAACTGATGTCCATCCATAACCATACATCCTATCTCTAAAGTTCTTGAAGGTTAGGTTTGTGGTCTTGTGGTCTTGTTTGTGGTTTGTGACAATCTTGTGAATGTATCGATGTATAATATGTGGAAAAAAGTCCGAACTGAATAAACAGTGACTGTGGAAAGTGGAGTTTGTCAAACATGTCAGTGACTGACATTTAACATGGGAGTGAATGAGAGAAAAATCAGCACTGTGCGCTCGGAGGCCTGCAGATGAAAAACGAAATGTTTTAAGATTAAAATGTGAATAGTTTTTGAAAGAAAAGAGTTTTTCCAACATTTTGATGTATAAATTGTTGCTGAAATCCCAGAAATGTGAGAGTTATGAAGAGTTGTTTGTAGGGTTAGGGTTTAGGGTTACCCTAACCCTAACCGTTTTCTAACATAAAACCCAACCTTCTCCACTCTAAGTTAGAGTGGGGATGATTTCAGCCAATCAGCTGTCCGCATTCTGTTCCTTGTGTGTGTATGTGGTTTGGTCAATTGTGTTTTGTGCAAAAACCGTACATGATATTGTTACCAGGCGTCACATATATAATCTTTGGGCCAGGTCGCACAATCTCCATATTGGCGGCCTAATTTTGGGATCAATTGTGTGGGAATGGTAAGCGCTTGAAAATGGCCCTCTTCATTTTGGATGGACAAATTCAGCTGGTTTTTTTTGCAATTTTTACAAGATCCGTGTATCAGAACATAACAAAAGCCATAACACACCTTTGGAGACCAGGCTGCTTTGAATCCTGACTATGAATTTCTTTCTTTCCCACTTTCCCGCTGCTTTCACTGTACCTGCAGAGACAAACAGGATCCCAGAGCTCAGGATGATGTTGTGGCGTGACTTGTAGAACTCACTGGCAGCAATACACAGCCCCCCCATGAAGAGCAGGATGACGCTGAGGATGGGGAAGATACTGGAGGCTCGTACTGCACCTGAACATCAAAGAAAAGCACTGTTATTGTCATATGTGTTACTAATCCAATCCACTTTATTTATAGAGCACATTTAAAAAACAGAAGGTTGCCAAAGTGCTGCATGCAAAAGACATCCAAAACAAAGAGACACTAGAAGACAGAACCAAGACCACACCATTCTCACAGTGGGTTAAACGCCAAGGAATAAAAGTGACCTTAAGCCGAGATTTTAAAGTTTCCAGAGAAAGAGCCATTTTGACGTGGGTAACTAATTCCTTCCACAGTTTAGATGCCAGCACTGAGAAAGCTCGGTCACCTCCTGTTTTTAGATTTGTTTTTGGAATGACAAGGAGAAGCTGATGTGCAGACTTCAGGGCCCTAGAGGGAGTAGACTACTGTAAGAGGTCAGAGATGGAGTGAGGTGAAGCCATTTAGGGACTTAAAAACAAAAAGTACAATTTAAAAATGTATCTTAAAATCAACAGGAAGCCAATAAAGAAAAGCCAGGATGGGAGTCATGTGATCATGTTTACCTGTACTGGTTAGAAGTTGAGCAGCCGCATTTTGGACTAACTGTACACACACAAGGGACCTGTGGTTGACATCAGCATACAGCGCACGTAACTACAGAATTTATCTGTTTATCAAGTTTAAAATCAGTATCTATTTTAAAACCAAGATTGGTAACAACAGGTTTAGCAATTGGCTGCAAGGGACCCAGATCCAGAGGTAAGGCATCAAGGGTCCAACTAGGTCCAAATACACTGACCTCTGTCTTATTATTTAGATCCAGGAACTTAAAAGCCATCCAGTCCTTGGTGTCTTTAAGGCAGTTTAGTAAGGGTGTCAGGGAGCCTCGCTTTTTCTGTTTTAAGGGCATATAGATTTGTGAGTCGTCAGCATAAAAATGGTAAGAAAAACCGTGCTTTTGAAGAATTTTCCCACGTAGGAGGAGATAAAGTGAAAAAAGAATGGGGCCGAGAATTGAGCCCTGGGGGACTCCACATGACAAGGGGACAGTTAATGAAAAGGCATCACCAAGTTTAACTGAAAAGCATCTGCTAGACAGGTATGACTTAAACCACTGTAGGGCAATGTCCTTGACACCTATGCTGTCCGCTAGATGAGACAAAAGAATGCAGTGATCGACTGCGTCAAAAGCAGAAGTGAAGTCTAAAAGCACCAGGATGGCAGAATCACAAAAGGTCATTAACAATGCTTAAAAGGGCTGTGAAATGATTTAAAACTGGACTGAAATTTGTGAAAAACAATTGATTTATCAGACAGGAGCAGTTGTTTGTAACTAGTTTCAGCTACTTCCTGTAGTCTTCGTCAGAAGCGTCACACGGTGAGACACATGATGTGTTTTATAGGCTTCTGAGCAGCTTATAAGACTAAATACATACACAGCCTATATACATCTGTAAGGGTTAGCCCTAGGGATAGTGAGTGGGACAGTGAGTGTAAATGAACAGGAGACGCCATCAGCTTCACCAGGCATCTCCATTCAGGTCCATCCAAGGCCAGGGGGTCAGCTTCAGTCGGTGCCAGTCCCAGTTGTTTCTTGTCCATCCAAGGCTTGTCCATCCAAGGCCTATCACTCACAGACTGTGAGTGACTGCAGCTTCAGTCACTCACAGTCCCAGTTTCACGCCCATCCAAGGCCAGGGGCTCAGCTTCAGTCAATCACAGTCCCAGTTTCACGCGCATCCAAGGCCAGGGGCTCAGCTTTAGTCGGTGCCAGTCCCAGTTGTTTCAGGTCTATCTAAGGCCAGGGGCTCAGCTTCAGTCACTCACAGTCCCAGTTGTTTCAGGTCTATCTAAGGCCAGGGGCTCAGCTTCAGTCACTCACAGTTCCAGTTGTTTCAGGTCCATCTCATGGACCTCATGGCCTGCAGCTTTCAGAGTGAAGTAGAGGATTGTGGGTGTTCAGGGGGGGGAGTCTTTAAACATGGTTTGGCCATGTTTCTTGTTCCACATGTTGACAGACATGTTGTCCTTAAAAACAGAGTCCCAATGAGGATAGATTTGTGCACATGTGGCCATAGAGTCACACAAGAAAAATGGACACAACTTCTATAGGCTGAGGTAAAAGCAAGTAAATACGTACAAAAATAAATCAACTCTAATGAAAGCGCAGTGGCATACAGGTCAGCTGGTTGATGAGGGTCCACTATGTTCTTTGCTGCTGGGCTCTCCCGTGTGTGTGTGTGTGTGTTATTTGAGTGTGTACCACTGCTACTGCGTGGGTCGTGTGCACTGTGTATGGGAAAAACCCAACTTTGGAGAAAGGAGTAGGAGTGAGTAAGGAGTGGGTGGAAGCTGATCATGAGTTTGTTCACGTTGGAGCTGGAGGAGAAGGTGTGTTTGTGTTTGTGTCCTGGATGTGTGCACCTATCAGGGGCTCCTACGGTGGTGTCCACCCCCACCTCTATAATTCAGCCATAATTACAAGGCTCTCCTCTGCTGCAGTTAATGCAACCATGAGTCAAAGACGACTGCAGTGCTGGAAGTACAGAAGGATGAACAGTATCCAGTTTGGATACGAGGAGCAAAGAGAGGCTTTTCATTGGATATTTTCAACCTTTCAACCCAGAAGGGGCGGGGCCAGTGCAGACCCTCCTCCCCACTGTCATACTGTCCTCATACCTGTCCTGCACCCCTCCAGCATCCTTCTGACTCTCCAGATGTCCTCCTGCAGTCCCACCTCCCCTCTGTCACCACTGTCCATCATCAGACACGATGCCTCTCCTCCTCTGTTCTTCTCTGTCACCACCGTCCTACACTGTCCACAGACACGGTGCCTCTCCTCCTCTGGACTTCTCCATCTGTATTCTCAGACCACATGTTGTATCTGAAGTCTTGTTTCTAGGTGTGAAACCACACTGCTGCTCACTAAAGCTCACTTCCCTTCTCAGCCTGGCTTCACCTTCTCTGGTGTGGCTCAGTTTTATTCATCTGTACAACCGACTCCTCCGTACATCAGCCATTCTTCAGTCCTCACACATCTTCTCCTGCTCCAGGATCCTGTTGACCAGTCGAGTCCAAACCTCTGCTGATGTAATGTTCTATGTAATGTTTATTTTTTTTCTCTTCTTTTTTCTTTTTTGTTGTTTGTCTGTTTGTTTTTATCTTTATCTATTAATATATTTTTCCACTTCCTTGTGTCCGGTCATTGTGAGTCCATGATTTAACTTGGTCTTCTCAGTCTGTGACTGTACCTTTGTTCTTGAATATATATCTATATCATATGGTCTCTGTCTCTGATGACTGTCCTGTGCTTTAGTGATGTTCCACCACCATCTCCTTATCTTCCTTCCTCCTTCCAGATGGAAACTTGCCCTTGGTGTCATCCCAGTCCTGTCCCATCATCCCCTGTTCTACTCCAAACCTCCAGCTCAAAGTTAGAGACAGGGACTCAGTCCTTGATGGAGATGGACAGATGGATGAAGAGCAAGAGGGAGGAGGCACGGGGTGTATAGAGGAATGAAGAGGGAGAGGTGTGACCCATATAGCAGAGTCTTAAGTATTTATAGAAAAAGTATCCTAATTGGAAGCCTCTGGGAGAGCAACAGCCCTGCTCCGGTTCCTAATCTTTGTCCTCCACCTTCTCAGCCTTTGCTTTTCTTTGTCCTTCACTTCCCCTCTGAAAATAATGGCTCAATCATTAAAAAAAAAAAAAGTTCCTAAAATCATTTCAGTGGTTCTTTTGATGTTCACAGTGTATGGTTGGTTTAGGTCAGGGGCTCGGAGCGACCTTTAACTGACATTTACTTCTGTAATTACTGTGTATACTTGACTGAGGCACATATAGATGTTTTAAAGTAACACGCCATAGATGTGACTGATAGTTCTTCTGTTGTATGTCATGAGTGTCCTGTATGTGTGACGTTGATCGTATCTTGTGTGTTAAATGTTGTGGCTCATGTTGGATGTTATATGTATCTTATTATTATCTCATCTCCCTCTTTTATGAAAGTCTGGATAGATCTAAACCTTCCATTCAAAGATGGATATACATTTCTTCAGTTCATCACTGTGACACAAAAAATAGTTTGAACTCAACTTTTTCAACATTTTCATGTTAGCGACATGTGATCCTACGTCTGCACATGTATTGATGAAGTTATTGTGTTTGATTGTTCACTGTATCATGTAGGTCAGGGGTGTCCAAATCCGGTTCTCGAGGGCCGGTGTCCTGCATGATTTAGCTATTTCCCTCTTCCAGCACACCTGGTTCAATTAATGATCAGCTTATCATCAAGCTCTGTGGAGGCCTGGTAATGATGTAATGGCCTCCAGGTGTGCTGGAAGAGGGAAATATCTCAAACATGCAGGACACCAGCCCTCGAGGACCAGATTTGGACACCCCTGATGTAGGTGTTTTAAATAGTTTTGACTTTGTATGGCTGCTCCCTCGGCCAGGTCTCAGTGGGACGTCCTGGTTAAATAAAGGTCAATACATAGATGATATGTATTAATGATACATGTGGTGTCCTTGGTAACTGCAGAGCATTGAACTGATCATAAGTACACAATGCAAATAAACATCATGACTTCATAGAAGTATCAAATGTCACAAGGATCTCTTGTGAATATAGGTTTATGGGATGGTCGCCAACTTGTTGATTGCAATCCAATGGCAGATCTTTGACATTTTTCCAGTAGCTCTCAATAATAGTGGAAAAAATACACACATAACTGTATACTGGCTTATTACTGTTACGTTTCTACACTTTATTCTTGCACTGATGACAGAGAAGTCAGTCCATGTTCTTCTGTGTTTTTTCACTGTATTCAAGTGACCAATGGGACAACAGTATTCAGGGTCAAAGTTGACATTTGTCATGTGAATGTTAGTAGAATGGCAGAAAAATCCAAAAACAAGTGTGGTTTAGGGTTAAAGATAAGTGTGTGTTCACCAAACACAAGCACGGTTTGAAAGAGGAAATCTGGAGCAGCATCACTACCCCAACCTTCACACACACCTACCCATCATGCACTGCAATCCATGCTAAGATGAAATCTGAACTGAGGGCATAGCAATAGCTTTGTACAAAACCTGCTGCTCAAAATTACACTGAAGTGTTTAGTGTAAGCCACCTTCTAACAAAACCTAAAAAACAGGGTGATTTATTTAAGGAAACAATGTCCATCGCTGCAGAGACTGTTTTTAATGAGTTCAAGAACAAAAAATTACTAATGTTTATGTTTACTTCTTTATAAAGTGGAAACAGAACAGGCCCAAAAATATAGAACTTTTGTTTCAACAGAGAAATCCAAGCTGTTGGATGATGTTGGACTACCAGCATGTGTGAAATGGTGTTTTTCACCTCTAGTGGGGGGTGTTCCCCTCCACCTGTCCACTGGGACCTGGGATGGTGAGGTTTCACCACGAGAAATGGTAAATAATGTAAGAGGTGTGATGGTGAAGGCATATAAACAGTAAAGGTCCAGGGATATCTGTACTTTTTACCAGGCACATGGAGAAAGTCGATGGGAATCAACATTATACAGAAAATCTAAATGGGAAGCAGAGCTGAAGGTGTGAAGTACACAGGAAGAACGGCATGAGACGCAATCTCCATCCACGGTTAGAGGCTGAGTAGGACTGGAGACGACTACCATTCACAACTGTACCGGCAAAATGTTCATACGACTATTAAACCACTGACGATGACGACCGTACTGACGGACACCTCACAGAGCATCCCAGACCGTAGACCTCACTGATAGTGTTCAGTCACAACCATCACACTGACCCAAGTAACATGACTGGAACAGTTTGACCTTCTGATGCCACAGCACTGCACTGGTACCTCGACCTACCAGTGCCTCCACTTATCAGTTTTCCAAGCTACGAGCCGATGCTCAGTCAATTTTTTGCTTTGAGTTGCGAGCCAAAAGAGTTTTGAGCGAGCTTCAGGTACACCGCCGCTAGTTGGCACTGCGAACGCCACAATATCCGCCCAACATCCCGCATGTCACGGTTCACTTCACGTGGTTACCGTGGTTACCTCGCTGTGGAAGCATCTCTGTTGTGTTGTGCTGGCGTTTGGTGCTTTGTGTTCAGTTATTTTGCCCAATGTTTTTTTCCTAACCACAGTTCTGACCTCTGCTCACCTCGTCCAGACATTTCAAAGTATTTCAGCACCTACCCTCTGGACAGCGACAGCAGGAGATACCACCTGTAATACCTAATATCCCCATCATCTACACATTTACAATTACATTAAAAAACTAACCAACTTCAATCAAATCCATGTAAATGAAATCCTCATCATTTATGTTCCAAAGCCACAGGAGCCTCAGCAGAGGGATGACAGAGACACATGTGTCTGTGGAGCCCAGTAGGATATATATACACATGGGGTTTAGAGGAGGAACCGTCAGTACTGGTCCAGAGACATGGACCATCCACCACCAGGACACATACTAGTCCTACAACACCTGTCTGTTCATTGGACAACACAACACTATACTGCAAAATGGCATATAGAATTGCACATAGCTCAGTTGTGTAATTTTGTTCTGATATATGACATACATTTTACTGCTGTGCACGTTTAAGGTAGAGTTAATTTCAACTGTTGCTGGTAGCCATTGAAGTTCTTTGTTCTTAATTGCTAATTATACATGCAGTAACTTGCATGAACCAGCTTCACCATACATTACTAATGGCACTTCATGGGATATGCTCATTTACTTACTTCATCATTTTCAATGTGAATTTCAAGGCTATTATGGTCTGTTTGACATGTCAGTTACAGTGTTTTAGCCTAAACACTCACCGGGTACATCTGGTCTTTCACCACAACTGAGGTCAGATCACCGTTTTATAACTTCATACAGGAATTAAAAATTAACACAGAAATAAAATAAAAATACATATAATGTAGAATATAGAGTCAAATCCAGATATGATAATCAACTGATGGAAAAACTCACGTAGGAAGTATTCAGAAGCATCAGCCTCATGGTCAGCATCCTCAGGGAAGTGGTCAATCTGCTTACACATGCCTTTATAAGAGCCTAGGAAAGAAGGGAAGGAAGGAAGAAAGAACGAAAGAAGGACAAAACAGAGAGAGAGAAAGACAGAAGGAAGAACGGAAAGGAAAGAAAAAAGAAAGAAGAGGGTTAGAGATCATAATAACAGAATAATTTTAATGTAAATCTTATTTGTAATCTTATATATGACCATTTATTCATTTTCTGAACCGCTTATTATTATTATTATTATTAATAATAATAATTATTATTATAATAATAATAACAATAACGACAATAATGACATGTGATGAGGTTCATGTCTGATGAGCACTGATCTATAAATATATGAACCCAAAACAGGATCTGATTCACCATTTGATTATCAACCATTAACGCTTTGCTTTCATATCAACATTCTTTACACATACGTACATTCTGTTGGATATGTCATCTTCCATTTTTAGATGAAGGTCAGAAAGAAAAATAAACCAATCACTGCTTTTGACTTGTGTCTAGAATACCCTGTGTGTTCAGTAGTGCCCTCTGCCATTAGGCAGGAGTACTGTCTGACCCACCCAGTACCTACAGT
>JAPQRQ010000001.1:27060172-27071815 GCA_037367365.1 Apogon talboti
TATATATACACACACACACACATATATGGTCTGTTCGTGGACAGGTCCGTCTGTGGACAGGTTGGTTGACTGATCAAATACATTCATGATGCTGCAGAAGAGTGACTATGAAATCATTAAACAGATAGAGAGATAATTCACACAAAATTAAGTTTTAAGCCATTTTTATTATTATTAGTAGTAGTAATAGTTGTATTAATTAAAATAATAATTGGAAGTAGATGTTGTTGTTAACACCTTATAGACATTCAAAGGTGACATTCTTCATACTGTCAGCTCTTTAATCGTTGGAATAGCTTCATGGTAAATCTATCAACCCCTGGGTCTGTGCACCCACAAATCCTTCCCTTTCCCATGTTCCCCTGCTCCGTTGACCCTGGTTCACCTGAGTGGACTGGACCTCCCTCTCATCCTCTGTGTTTGCCGGTCCTGTGGTGTTCTCCCCTTTTGATACTTTTGATTTTGTATAAATCCCACATCTTCCAGCAGATCAAGGTCATCTTACTCAGGTATATACACCATCTACTGCTGTCCATGTGGAGTTTTGGGTCAAATCTAATTATTTTAAGAATAGGCTTGTTCTCAGAATATTCACATTCCCAAACAGATGCCAGATACCATTCCACTGTGTCCAACTCAACTTGTACATTTTCTTGCTTTTTAGTATTTTCATAGTTTTTTTACCACATTTTTGACAGCCCACTGCACATTATAGCGATGGTCATGCTGTGTTTATCAGTGACCTTCATTCTTGTCTCTTTTGTGTTGGGTTTTACATGTAATTAGTCTGAATTTGGTATGTTTCCTCCTTTTTCCTATTCTTCTGTGAGTTCTGAGTTGTAGCCCTAACCACAATGTCATCATACAATAGCATAATTAAATAATGTTGAAAATTATCCTGCATCATATACTGTCAATGAGATTCTTAATGTGTATTCATCATGTTTAGGGGTATGCTGTGAAAATTAGACCAAGAAGCAGTGAAACTATTCACAGTAACATTTTATTAAAACTTCCGTTTCCATAGGTTCACACACACATTGTAGTGCTCTTAGCGACGCCTCCTTTTCATCGGACTGCATGTGTTTAGAGGATGTGAGGTAATACGAGTACTGCGCTACTTCCCCCACTTGCTCTGACATTGTTATATTGCCCTGTAGGCAAGCGGAGACAGGAACTTGGAATAGGATGCAAGTGCAGTGCAGATACAGAAGCACATACACAGGACAGCACAGCACAGGGAGAGAGAGAGAGGGGGGGAGGACTCTCAGTCCGGCTGGAGTGAGGACACATCTCAGTGACGAGACACTCAATCCTTTCTATGCAGCACACCGGCTGATCCATTCTGAGGTAAGAATCATGCAGCAGTGATGGAGAGAACCAATGCAGCATCCTGTCCTGTCTATTGGTGGTGGTGTTTTTAATGCACTGCAGTCTGGGGGTACAGTGGTGTGTGTGTGTGTGTGTGTGTGTCTGGGGGTACAGTGGTGTGTGTGTGTGTGTGTGTGTGTGTGTGTGTGTGTGTGTGTGTGTCTGGGGGTACAGTGGTATGTGTGTGTGTGTGTCTGTGGGTACAGTGGTGTGTGTTTTCATAGTGGAAGGTGGAGCTCTAACCCTTGGTTTTGTGCGGAGTGTGTGTCCTGTCCTTGTGTTCCTATCTGCGGTCCTTTTAGTTTCTGCTAACACATACCAAACAATCAGTGTGTGTGAGAGAGACCATAATAGCCCCAGCCCCCTTCCAATCCATTGAGCTGTGTCATGGCATATTACTAATGTAGTCTTTAGCTCCACTAAGTCCCACCACCCACTCTGCCCCCCAACCCTATCCCCCAGATGCCACCTGCTCTATGTTCATTATGTGTTACTTTGTGACTTGAGCATGATGTTGAATATATTGATCTTAAGAAACCTTAACATTATGAGAAGCAGGGATTAGGCAGCTCATCTGTTTTAATATTTACAAGGGTCAGCAGTAACACTTGTTTTAACTCCTTTAATGTATACTTAACTGTAATGTCAATTATTATTTATTATTAAATATTAAAACAGTTAAGACACACAGCCCAAATACACTACTGCACAAATGCATCATATTTAGTATATCACGTTGCAAAAAGAAAAGACTGAAACTATTCCTTGTGAGTAAAAGATGTTCCAGCATCACAGAAGGAGAACCATGAAAACCTGCACTAAAGCCACTCTTACATTAAAACCCAGAGCTCCGTTACTGTTCTTCATCCCATATCCAAGATGCCTTTTCTTTCAAAAAGAAGAATGTGTAAAAGCAGTTTCTTTCAACTATAGAAAAATAATAGCATTTCTTTTAAAAACGTAGTTTCCATAAACGACACTGAAGTGACCAATGATCTGAGAATGAATGTTCTCGAACATGTACACTCGTGTTCTCATCCCTGGCTCCTAATTACAGCCTTTGACATAATTCAATGAAGCATTCTAATAGACAACAGAGATTCTGAATGGATAGATTAAATGGTTTTCATTTAATCTTCTATGATAGAAGATGGCCCTGGTGTGTGGCTGTCTGTCTGTCACTGTCACTTTGGTTGGCATTTTTGCTCTTTCTACCCCTTGATCTCCTACAGTTTGAGTCGCTGCTGGTGTATGATTGACAAAATCTCTTGGATCTTCAACATAATGACTAGACCAGGGGTAGGCAAGTCCCGTCCTAGAGAGCCGCTGTCCTGCATGTTTTAGATATTTCCCTCTTCCAGCACACCTGGTTCAATTAACGATCAGCTCATCACCAAGCTCAGCAGAAGCCTGATAACGATGTAATGGCGACCAAGTGTGCTAGAAGAGGGAAATATCTAAAACATGCAGGACAGCGGCTCTCTAGGACTGGACTTGCCTATCCCTGGACTAAACTAATCAAGCCATCTACTGGCTGGTTCCCTCTGAAGGATTTTCTCAAACTTTAAATGGACTGGACCTGGAATATGAGCCGCCCAGTGGGCCACTTTGATGAACCAAATGGTGGTTCATCACCCTATGCTGACACTCATCAGACCACAGGACAGTGGAAGTCAGAATCTGCTAAGGAGTGTGTAACAACTCACCTGCTGAATCAACCTGCCCTGAAAATGGATGGTGCTGGAGCATCAGGCCCATACCTGGCCATCACAGGCAGAGAGACAAACGAGGGCTAAGCCACGACAAGTAGGAGGGCAGGTGTGGTAAGCTTGGAAGTCTCTGGTATGGGCCCGGGTGGAGCTGGTGTGGGTGCAGACTTGGTGTTAGTAGCAAATATTCAAATGAGAGTTTTGAAGGCCAAAGTGGAGAAGGGGGAAGGGTTCTATGCGAACAACAGTTGACTGTGGGTTAGTCGGTCCTAAGAGATCAGTGAGCGTGCTTCGGAAGTGTAGGTTGATGGCCTCTGTTGCCTCATCTGAGCGAAAGGAGGTTGGGTTCAGATCCCTGAACCTGGAGTGACAGAGACAGGTGCCACAAGGTGTCCAGTGCAGTAATGGAAGAGTTCTCTCCTTTTTGTGAAGGGCAGGGCTCCCTGGAATGAGTTAGCTCTGAGATCGGGGCCCGCATCCTGGAAAGCGTTGCCGTTACTGTTGAAAATCTGGGGGAGAAGGTGTAAATCTCCTGCCAGACAGGGAACCCGCACCTGTGGGCCTCCAGGGCAGACCGCCTCGGCTGGCATCTAGCAGCTGGCTTAGAACTGGTGTGGACCAGGGGAACTGTTTAATTACAATAGAGCATCGCGAGGGGCCACGGTGGGTGTTAACTGATTTCCACCCAGTGCTCTGAATGTCAAGGTGAAAACATTTAATGAAGAGGGGGTAAACAGTGGGAGTAACTATGACTAGCGGATCCCGGCCTGGACTTATGTCCCTGCCAACCCTGGTCCACTGATATTCAAACTGTATTGGTGGGCGTTGTACGTGCTATTGTTCTTTGTGGACTCTGATCTTTGCCCTCACCCTACACGCTGGTCCGGGTGAGCATTCCAAAATGAGTTCCATGAGTGGAAGTCAACCTGCCCGAATGGTTGGCTTCTAGTGAAACGTGGAGATCTGGAGAGATCATATTAGTAGAGCATAACATGTTCACATGAACAAAGGATCTAACATGGATGTTGAATTCCAACGGCATCACAATTATGAATATGAAAACGGAGAGGTTAAATCTCCATTTTCAAAATTCCCTGGCTACGTATAAACGTAGCCTCAGGCACTCGTGGTAGTGCCAACCACTGCTTAACAAAAAAACTACACCGATAAAATGAAGTTCACCAGACAAACATATAATATACAGTGAAACGGTCTGTGAGGAACTAGGGCCTTATACAGACCAGCTACACCATTAGTTGATCTTTATGATACATCCTAATATATATGGAATTATGTACTTAAAACACAGAGCGATTCAAAACACCAAAGCATGTTGACTTGTAGATAAAATGCCATGTGACAGTAAATGAGTGAGAAAATCCTAGACTTTAAACGATCTTAGGTACTAGAACATAAAGTCACTCCATGTAAATGTTCTGTACAACTATTCTCTTTGTGCATACACCCTCCAACCACCTCCAGCATGTTTTCTTACTGTAGTCTGCTTCTCTTTTTACATCCTTTTCTTTTGTTATGTACATGTTTGTAGCCCATACTGAGCTGCAGGCTATTTAAGAGAAAACATCATAAGCAGCTATATTTGGAAAAGCAAAGTAGCGACTGAGAGGGTTTTGATGTGTCACACAGACTATTGCTGAATGCAGATGAACATATGGAAAGCATGGATTAGTGGTGTGTAATAAAAGCCTGGGTATGGGTATGTGTGTGTCACCGTGGTTCAACATTGTGATGATTGTTTGATGGTGGACGTTGGAATAACCCATCAGTCTAACCCTAGTTGATAACTATGTCTGGTTGGTAATGGGCCAGATCAAGCCAAAGTCAACATCAGTGTCCAAAATTGAAGTTTCACCTATCATAGTAATTTAAGTATTTTTACCGAAAAAAGGTTATTTCAGTAAATGGTACCATGTGTCATGTGACAGTACTGACTGAGACCTATCCATACATGTATTAAACATGGACATAAGTTATTTAGGTTTCAACACAGAGCTATTGAACAGGAAATGTGTCGCTGCTTGATCTGGCCTTGTTGTGGGGCTGCACCACATTTCCTCTTTTGACATATGCATGTTTGATGGAACAACATACATAGACACTTAACTTCCACTGAGGTAAAAAAGAAATTATTTTGTGAAGTTCCCAAAATGCTAACACTTACTTCATGGGTGAGTTCTCTGTGTTGAACTTTGACAGTAAATATCTTGATGTCTCAATGATGAATTCAATTCTGAAACAGGCTATGGGATCATAGAAGAAGGTGCAGAATTGAACCTTAATGCAGACCTTTATATATTTGTGTGTTTCCGGCTATTGTTAGGAATTATCCAACATAATATGCTGCACGCATTTTCAAGCAATAATACTGGATAATAGGGTCAAAAAATGTTGGATTTGGTCAATATTTCTTGTCATTGGTTCAATTGAGAACTTCCCAACTGTCCCAGGTGAGCTGGTGTGGTTTCTGTCATCTGCTCTGTGATGGAAATGAAATGTGCACATTATGTGGTGCATTCAAGTGCATCCCCCAAACTCTACATTCTAAATGCTTTGCAACTATACTATAAAGTTAAGATTTGTATGTTTTTCTGCACCTCTGGATAGCACAAGTGATGGTTTCAAACACATGAAGAAGGCAAGAAATTCCCCAAATGAACTCTTGACAAGGCTCAGACTGTTTCAGTGCAGACCATTCCAGGTGGATGAAACGGAGAGAATTCCATGAGTGTACAAATCTGTCATCTAGATACTTTGAACAATCTACAATGTGTGTATTACTTCATAGTGTTGATCTTGTCAATATTTATCCAACATGTAGAGCAGTGCTTGTCAAACTGTGGGGCTGGGCCCTAGGGGGGGTCGTGAATCTTACCAGGGGGGTCATGGGGTCACTCCTGGGTGTGTTTTCTTCTTCAGGTTAGAACATGTAGAAGGTGGAACTAATGTTTTAGCGTTGGAGCACCCTGGACTCATTTTAGGGATGGACACCAAACACATCTACTGCCATGGTGATGTGTCCCTAGACTAGACCCAGAGTTTAGGTTTGGACAATGGACAAGGATTGGACTGGAAAAGACACTTGTGTAATGTTTGTGTTTTTGCAGAGTTCAGACAGTTTGAACTTTAATGTTCTAAGATGTGTAATGGAAACGGGCTCATTACAGACACTGATATGGTTCAAATGTTCATCTCAGGTACCAACATGTGTTTGTTGTTCTGAAAACAGTAACTTTGTCATAGTTGTAAGATAATTGTGCATTTCCTATTTTGCACCACTGTTCCAGTGTTGTTGGGGTTGAGGGGGGGCCTGGAAGTTTTTGGTCCTCCAAAGGGGGGGCGTGGTTAGGGTTAGGATTAGAACCAGTGGGTTAGAGGATGAATGAAATAAAGACAACCGGTCAAATGAGATGGGGAGTCCAAACTTTGGACTAGTCCTGTATAAAATGGACTTGTAACTCACTGGTGTGAATATGTGCACAGTAATGGAGGTCAGGGATCCGTTCTTCTCCAGCAGATGTCATCTATTCAGACCAGTATGTAACTGTATTTCCAGGCACCATGGCGGCTGGGTTCAGGCCTGTGATCTTCTTTTCACTGTTGCTGCTTTGCTGTTGCTGTTTTACTACAGCAAAAGAAGGAAAATCCACAAAGAAGGGAAAGAAAGGCAAGCAAGTCGTCTGTCCATCGTAAGTCATTTTGTTATTTCCTCCATACATGTGGTCTTTCAATAATATCCTATCCAGGTATTTGCTCGATTATGTTCATTTTGTCGTTTTCTTATACTAGGTTAGCAGTTCTTTTTTCAAAGTTAGTCAGGGTGTGTGTTTTACCTTGCTGACATGTTTCGACTGCATCTGCAGTCTTCCTCAGCGTCATCTGACGTGTGTTCGCGTGTCTTTTTATCAGGTGACTGTTCATGTATGAATGTTCATGTCCAAAAATGATATGGTTCGGTTTATTTCTTGTTCATGAGTGAATCATATATTGCCAGTGTCATCCATGCTGTTCAGATGGTCTGTGAGCTCTTGTGTGTCCAGTTTTAATTGGGGTGAGGGGAAAATCTTAACATCTGAGACCAACAAGCACAAGAGGTGGATAAAAGAGGCAATTGAAATCAGGAAACGGGACAACAATTCCATCAACCGGGACAAGTGGGCATACACTCTCTTGTACACCTGGGACTCCATCCTCCAGAGACCACCGGACAGCGGGAGGTGTGGCCGTCCTGACAGATTCTGGCAGATCTGTCAGGACTGTCACCTGATAAAAAGACACGTGAGCGCACTAATGATGTGAATCCTCACCACTGAGGCCTATTTGATATGCATCTCCATACTCTGCCAGCAATAGGATACATGACCGATACAGTAAAGCCACGCGAGCACATGTCAGATGATGCTCTGAGGAAGACTGTGGATGCAGTCGAAACATGTCAGCAAGGGAAAACACACACCCTTACTAACTTTCCCGGAAAAAGAATTGTTAACCTACTATACAGGCATTAATGATATCCTATAGTGTCAGTGTTACAGTGGTACCTGGGTCTTCAATGGTTTCTACCTTAACTTAATCCACATTTTAATACCAATATTATACCATCAATACAATTCAAAAAAACTTTGACTTTATAAAATGACAAAAACATAAAAATGTTAATAAAATTCTTTATACTCACCAAAACGATTGCTTATATTTGTATGTCTGCAACCAAATCCATTTTTTCTCCTCTGCCAGGGCTAGTGTTTGGTTTGTGGCCCACGGGCCGCATGTTTGACACTTGCTCTAACACATCAGCCTGGTATTATGGCAATGCGTGAAATCCGCCCACTGGTCCAGCGTGTCACGTTTTTCCTCTGTCAGGCATGACAAGTACATGCTTGTATGCCAGCAGGGGGCGCTAATTTGACGTTTACTACATGCCAGCCTGACACTAACCTTAACCCCCACCCCTAACCGTAATTTGCGCCCCCTGCTGGTACTGCGCCTTCATACAAGTGTGTACTTGTCATGCCTGACAGAGGTAAAATGTGACAATGACACCTGGACCAGCGGGTTGAACATATACATGCACCACTGGAAGCAGTGTAACCAAGAGAAAAGCTCCAAAACAAAGAGAATAGACTATTGGGAATAATTCACTTCATCTTCATGGAATAAATATGAAAATGTAGGTCAGTGACTCTGATGCCCCCACCCCCACCTTCTGCCAGGTTGTCCATTATATTGTAAAAACCGCTTCCAGAGCACTGGGTATTCTAAAATACAGTAAAACTCAAATCTGTGACTTTTTATTCATTTGAAGAATAAAACAAAGAAAAGATTGATGCTGTTTTCACTGAACTTTACTTAGTGAATATAAACAAAGTAAGATTAGAATCGAAATTCAGGAAGAAGGTCAAGGGCACAAAGTCCTGTTAAATAAGTGACCATCAGTACCACAGCATGGACTCAGGTTGATGATGGACCAGAAGACACTGAGTCTGTCCCCATGACAATAAAAGTCTGATAACCGGCAGTAATCAGACATTTGTAATAATAATAATAATCTAACACATTTACATGCACTTATGAAATGTCATAATGGAAAAAACCTGGTTTAGACGCTCCAGTCCATTATGGTGTTTGTTTTGGAGTTCGTACATACATAGTGATCCAACTTCCTGTTATCGTTTTCCACTCAAGTTTGACTACATAACTTCCATTCTCTACGATTGTAATTGTGTTTACACACGTGCAGATGTAAAGGAACGAAATAAAGCATCATTCAATTTCAATGAATAGAAATTAGACTCAGATAAATTAAGCCACACCTCTCTGATGGAGGCATGATTTAATTTATTTCTCCGTTTTGATCTGTTAATCATTACCCGCAGCTTGTGGCCATAGTTGAGGGAATATGGATATAGCTAATCCTTTGATATTTTACACTTGATCATATTGTTTTTACAACTCACTATTTCGTTTCCATTTGTATTCCATTTAACAGCCAACTGTCCCCAGAAGATTTGGCTCAAGTACCAGAAAACTCCACCTCCAACATCTTGAATCGTCTAATGGTCAGTTATGACCCGAGAATAAGGCCCAACTTTCAAGGTAACTTTAAAAACTATGAAATAAAGGTAAGTCATGTCAAATATTCTACAAAATATATACATAGTTCCAACACCATGTCAAAGATTGTAGTCACATGAAAATCCACCCAAAGAAATGCATCATGGGTAATAAGAGCATCCACAGACTTAACCTGCTGCATCATGGGTAATAAGAGCATCCACAGATACAGACTTAACCTGCTGCATCATGGGTAATAAGAGCATCCACAGACTTAAACCTGCAGGTCGATGAGACACATGTTGGGTTAATGGAGGACAGTCCAGTCCCATCAGTCTGCATAGACCTAGGATCAATTAGTCAACAATGATAGACGAGACTGACCAATGAAAAAAAAGGTCATATTAATTCATTTTCCAAATACAAAATGCTGCTGTGTTCGGTAGTTTTACTGTCATTAGGCAAAAATTACACAATTACTTTTGTGAGTTTTTGGGTTCAAATGGTCTGAGAAGACCAGCCTAGGTTTTTGAGTTTGAGGAAATGTGTCTGATGTGGATTCTACACAGTGGGTTTGACTGTGTGTGTGTGTGTGTGTGTGTGTGTGTGTGTGTGTGTTTCAGGTATTCCAGTTGAGTCCAGAGTAAACATCTTCATCAACAGCTTTGGGTCCATCCAGGAAACCACCATGGTGACATATAATAATAATTATTATTATTCCTTCTATTTATCAGCACCACCTCAATGTCCACATGATTTATTATTTTTTTAGTGAGAGGTCAAAACACAAAATATACTACTACTACTAATAATCATCATCACCATCATTATCATCATCACCATTGTCATCACCACTGTCATTGTCATCACCATTATCACCATTATCATCATCATCACCATTATCACCATCACCATTATCATCATCATCATAATTACCACCGTCATCGTCATCACCATTATCATCGTCATCATGACTGTCATCATCATGACGGTCATCATTATGACCGTCATCGTCATCACCATTATCACCATTATCATCATCATCATTATCATCATCACCACCGCCATCGTCATCACCATTATCACCATTATCATTATCATCATTATCATCATCACCACCGCCATCGTCATCACCATTATCACCATCATCATCATCCTCACCACCACCATCTTTGTCATCACATTATCACCATTATCACATTATCATCATCATTATCATCACCACTGTCATCGTCATCACCATTATCACCATTATCATCATATCAATTATTATGATATAGTTATAATAATTATTTTGTCTCTACAGGACTACAGGGTGAATATATTTCTTCGTCAGAGATGGAATGATCCTCGTTTACGACTTCCTGCTGATTTTAAGAGTGACGCTCTAACTATTGATCCCAAGATGTTTCAGTGTTTGTGGAAACCAGACCTTTTCTTTGCTAATGAGAAAAATGCAAACTTCCATGACGTTACACAGGACAACATCCTCCTGTTCATCTTCAGAAATGGAGACGTCCTGATCAGTATGAGGTATGGACACACTCAGTCATAGAGCGCTACAGCTGTTTATATAGTTGGGTTTTTTTTACACATACGCAGATGTAAAAAAAATGAAATGAATCAGGTTAACCTGTACACATGTAAAGACATCGGAGTATTGGGGACAAATCCAGGTGTTAATCTGATTTATGATAATCAGATTACTGCCATTATCAGATTATCCTGTTTACATGATCAATAATCATCTGATAACTCCAGACATCCGATAATGGTGAGAGTTTTGGATGTAACCAGGCTCACTGATGCTTCATGTATGTGTGGTTGATTGGTTTTACTGCAGCTGTTCACCCCTTTTCCACTGCACCTTTCCAGCTTGGCTCGATTCAATTTGGCTCACTTTTGGCGCTTTTCCACTGGGGGTTGTACCTGGTAATTGTACTTTTTTTCGTACCACCTCCGGAGAGGTCATAGGGAGTGTGGTCAAACGTGCGACAAGGCGTGGGTGTCTACAAATGCAAACACAACAACACCGACAAGAGTAATAGCAGAGAAGCTCTTCAGTTAGCTATCATCGTGATCGCCAGAATTTAACATGGAAAACGAGCGCAGAAGAAAGAAGAAGTGCAGACCTTTCTGTGTGTGGTGGCCGAGGACCACATTCAAACAGAGCTGGACAGAGTGACCCGCAACAAAACAGTGTTCAAGGAGATCCTCAGTTGTTCACCATCCACACGTTCCAGCGAACGTCCCAGCAGTGCCCTGAGAAACTGAAAAAACAGAAGAGCGACTACCAGCAAGGTAAAGACAATAACGGACGGAGTGGGTCGAATCGGAAAATGTGGAAATGGTTCGATCAAATGGACGGTATATACGGTCACCGACCTGCGACCCAGGGGAAGGAGAGTGGCTTCAACACGGCCACGTCTTTGTTGGAGGCGATAGAAAATGGTAAGTGTCAGTAGTCCGCTTGAAAGAAACGTTTAACCTT
>JAPQRQ010000001.1:27115311-27129726 GCA_037367365.1 Apogon talboti
ATTATGACATTAGTCATTATTGTTTTGTATCCCAGACCCCTGTTAAAAAAGAAACACCTGGATTCAATGTGTCCACAGACTTTTGTCCATTTGTGGATGAGTTAGACAGTTATGATATGAGGATAATGAAATGTTTATTTGGTATTAGGTTAAGAACACAGTGTCTGTCTGTACTTGTGCCATAGATGCAAATCAGATCATATTTTATGACCAATTTAAACTATGAATTTTCAATGAATGAATTTAAATTTTTTGTAAATGAAAATGACAATTTGAACCCTTTCAAACAAAATATCCCTTGACATTTAAATTTTCTTTAGATGTAGTGGCTATAAGGCAACAAAGGTAAAAATACAAGTCTGTATTGGTCAGTGATGGTCAGTAATGGTCAGTATTGGTCAGTATTAGTCAGTAACGTCAGTGATGGTCAGTAATGGTCAGTCACGGTCAGTAACTGCCAGTAACATCAGTATTGGTCAGTATTAATCAGTATTAATCAGTAATGGTCAGTATTAGTCAGTAACGGTCAGTAACATCAGTATTAGTCAGTAACAGTCAGTAACATCAGTATTAGTCAGTAACGGTCAGTAACATCAGTATTAGTCAGTAACAGTCAATATTAGTAACGGTCAGTAATGCATCATTCCAGTATGACCAAAGTGAGTGTGACTGTACTTTCTCAGATGAATAAACAGATACAGTATGTGTGGATTCTTAATGTTGGAGGTGGAGGTGATCAGGCAGGTCTTGTGGTTTCATGGTTCTCTAACATCAGACAGGTGTCATAGAAATGGTTTACTTCTACTTTGATGAGCACCATTTCAAAGACACGGCCTTCAGAACCACAACACAAATGGAACCTTCTTTAAAATGTCATAGTGATTATGAACTGTTTTCAAAGGGAAATGTTTGGGGATGACTTCAGACATATTAGAAACCTTAATCAATATGATATTGATCCCAATATAAAAGCCTATTATGACATTTGTCTTGACTGTTGTGTATCCCAGAGCCCTGTTAGAAACTTGGACGTGTTGTTTACTATGGACAGAGGTGGTCAAAGATAGGACTTTGTAGAAGTACCAGTACTGGTTCAGTGTCTTCACTGCATTAAAGGATTTACAGAAGAACAAAGATGTCTGAGGAGTCCTACTGAACTCTTCCACTGGTTTGATTTTTTTGTTTTTTATTTCTTTTTAGACTTTTGTTATTTCTGTGCTTTTCATGTTGGTACATGCTAAGTGTTTTTTATCTCATTGACTCTGACCTTATTTATTTTGATTTAATGTTGTGAAAGCCAGTTTGCACTAGTGCCAAATTATTATTATTATTATTATTATGAAGGATGGTCTTTTCTGCGTTTTATTGCATCCATTTCAGATGACATTTAACTGTTAGTAGATGTTGGGATGACATATAAAAATGCAAAATACAGATAATTTATCTCCTTTGCATTAAAAATGTAAAATGTCATCAAAGTCAAAATGCAAGCAGTAAAAAGCACAGATATTTGTGTTCAAATGTATGGAGTAGAAGTAAGATGTTTTTAAACAGTACAGATATTGTACTGAAGTTGAGTAATGCATATTTGTAGTACTTATCACTTCTGTCTATAGTCTTCAGTCCTGAAGGATGTGAACACCATCAAACACATCACAGCTGGAGGGCCAACAGACACAACAGCAAAGACAGTGGGACTTACTAGTTCTATACTAGTTTACATATATATTTAAGTATTGCAAAGGATTAAGATAAATCATATCCATGTAAATATATAGTATGACAGTGTGTGTGTGTTTGTGTGTATGTGTGTGTCTGTACTTGAACTGCATGCTGTTCTGTAGTTGGTTTCTCCTTGTTTTTGACCTCTTACGATGATTGCAGTTATTGCTACATTAAGCAATTTTTTGAACACCGTAGCACTAACAAACTTGTAGTGATGAATAAGGCTTATTCCAGCATATTTTCCATATATTCTATATATTTCATACATCCCATATATTCTATATATTCAATATATATTAAAAAATATATACTGTATTATGACATTAGTCATTGTTTTATATCCCAGACCCCTGTTAGAAAAGAAACACCTGAATTCAACGCGTCCACATACTTTTGTCCATTTGTGGAAGACTTAGACAGTTATGACATGAGGATAATGATATTCTGAATGTGCTATAAGACGTGTCCAGGTAATTCTCATTAAGCCAAAATAATATGAACATATCCCACAGAATACTCAAATGGGTTTAAAATGAAGGTGCATGTGAAGGGACTGACCAACATCACATGGTCAGTTTCATGGAGACGTGCTCCGTCCTTCCTGTACTTCCTTTCTTTTCACCAGCAATCTGATGTAATGAATGTAATTACACAGCTCTACAGATGACAGGACTGGGGAAAGGGCAGTAGTGGAGCTGATACTTTGAACCCTGAGTCTTTTAAACATAACTTGATACTGATTGGGTTTTTGTTGATGGTTTATGTGCATCTGGAGTTGATGTTATAGTATTAGAACATCTCATCTCAGAAACATGACCAAGCCTTTAAAGGTGCACAAGTATTGCTTAATGTAGCTTTACCTTCAGTCCATGTATTGTATAACAGCCTGTATTTAATAGAACATGGTAGAACCAGAGACATTTATTGGAATCTTTCGATGCAGACCTATGGACAATAGAGGTCGTGCTTTCCAAAGCCGATGCTCCTCAGTAAGCGTCTATTCAGTGACCATTCTACAGTTCTATTCCACTTCTGTCTCATGTCTCTGCTACTAGCATGTTTGGATCATTGAAACCTTTTCCTTTAGCTGCTGCTGTCACATGGGTGATGAGTGTGATGATGTCCACGGTGGGTTCAGTTCATACAACATCAACAGTATCTCCTTTGACCACCAACATCATCATTTAGATGATACGACAAACACATTGTAATGATCTTCAGATTTTGGAATCTGCATCTTCCATCCAGTCGAATGCAGAGTGAACTGAGCCCACACTTGGTTGATGTTCACAGTTTAACACCACATATTATACATGACTACAGTGTTTCAATGAGCTTCTAGTACTGACCAGCTTCGCTGATTTGCTTGGGAATAACATATCAGTCATTAGCAACGATTTCCCCTTCTCTTCATCTCGCCATCATATCATACATTTACATGTAGAAAGCTCTTCCTGCTGGATTATTTCTTCTCTTGGTCAAGAGCAAGTTTAAAGGCTGTATGAGATGAATCCAATAACACAGTCTCACTGATGAACCACTGGGTCTGGTTGCACAAAGACGGTTCAAAGGGCGCAACAGTTTCTGCTACTTAGATTAGACTAGATTAATTAGATTAGATTACATTACATTACATTAGACTAGATTAATTAGATTATATTAGATTATATTAATTAGATTAGATTAATTGCATTTTATTAGATTAGATTGTATTAATTTTATTAGATTAATTAGATTAAATTACATTAGACTAGATTAGTTAGATTATATTAGATTGCATTAATTAGATTATTTAGATTAGATTAGATAGAACTTTATTGATCCTTTGGGCAGAGCCCTCAGGAAAATGATGTTCCAAAAATAGCACAAACACTGAATATACACACAAGAAATACTAAAAGAAAATAACAAAACAATAACTGTAAAAAAGAAAAACACTATTGAAAAAAACAGACCATTGCACATTATAAAGTACCAGTAGCAAGGATATATACCAATAGCAAGGACATATATATATATATAGTTTAATATTCATAAGATAAAAGGTATAATAAAGTGATAACAGTAATAGAAGTCATAAAAACTATAATAATAATAATAATAGGGAGTGGTAAGAGAACTAAATTACCAACAACAAGAAAACAAACATTACACACTGGAATAAACAATAAACAGCATTGCACCACAGTCCCGCTGATCTTAATGTTTGTGAATTCCAGTAGGTTCCATATCAGTTCTAAGCATCAAGTGGGAGCTGGTTCCCAGGTGAGGAGGGGGACAGCTAAAGGCTCTGTGTGTCTTCTACAAACCAAAGGAAACTGTACTCTATTGAGTACAATGAGCTGTTGAACGTATATGTCAAGACGAGGATGTCGGATTCTATCACTGATTTCATGGGGTTAGGGGTTAGTAAAGACAGGCTAATATGTGAGACTGTGATCTCTGCTAGGTTAGGGTTAAGGGTTAGGGTTATGGGGTTAGGGTTCGGGTTAAGGGTTATGGGGTTAGTGTTAGGGGTTAAGGGTTATGGGGTTAACGTTAGGGTTATGTGAACCAGAGTTCTTGTGGTGTGATGTACAACGTTATTTCTTGAGATCAGTGTGAAGCTGCACATACTGACGTTTACTCCTGTTTGTTGGATGAACTGTCGACTGGCGTCTGCATTGAATCATGGCAGCGTTTACAAGTCACTGCTCAATCATAGTACAGAACCTTTTCATCACTAAGGTTGACCTTTAACCCTTAAAAAGGACCATTCTATTTACTAAAGACAACTCCAAACACCTCAAGTACAAGAGCCCTAAAGAACAGAAGAAAATGGAATCCAGAGGAAACAGAGTGACCTTTGTGACGATAACGAGTTATAATGTCTGCCTTTGTGGACCATGATATTTATTAATATCCTATTAGGTTCACTAGAATTAAAAAAAAAACCACAGATCAAACCTTCCCTTTCAGCCTTGACACCGCCTCTCAAAATCTAAAAAAAAACCAAAACAAACAAATCCATATATATATATATATATTCTGTTTAAATAACATTCAGGTTCATTCTTTGTGCAATCACCTTCTGGTCTTGTCGTGGGGAAACATTTAGACTGTGTCAATATTGCATCATCAATTAAATGAATGAAGTTAAAACAATGAATTTACTTTGAATTGAAAGTATTGATAATATTGATAGATAAAAACTAATGCTGATTTGCTCATCATACAAATTTCGTGGCTGCGTCCTTAGTCTCCGCAATAATTCACTTTAACACCAGTCTGTATTGAATATGTTAATACCTGCAACAAAACCACAGTCCCTGTTTCATATGGAATGATGTCATTGTAGTGTTGTAGTGCTTGCCAGTGTTGAGATAGTAGTACTTTAAAGAATTTGACATAAATTACTTGCCCGGGTGTAGAGCGTTGTAATAATATTGTTTTCAATCCCAAGTAAGATTTTTTTTTTTTTTTACAAAATAGAAAATGCAAAATCCAAACTAATGTGGCTACAGTATATCAACGCACACTTCAACTTGTATTTCATTGTAAATAGTCTGGACTTAACATATCTCATGTTTTGTTTGATCACCGTCATTTCATTTGTAAATATAAATCCACATTATGTTGTGTTCATACTCTCTACAAAGAAATACAAATTTTAAGATCGCTGCATCATTTACAACTTGTATTTGATACATAAATATATTTTTATGAAAGTATATGAAGTGACAGCTGTGTTTCAGAACCACACTCCAGACTCTTTATGGTTCCAACCTGACATCTGAAGTGATTGTGACTAATATTTGTTTGAATGGTTATTCAGCAGGTTGAGCTTAGACAGAACTCAGACATATTTAAGCTCTACGTTGTTTACCAAAAAACGACAAACATTCCACTCTATCCATTGTGCATATGCTGAGGGTTACATTAGAGATAGCGCTAACATGCAAACCAACAGGAGGACGGACGACTGAAGCGCTAACAGCCACTGTGTTCATGTAGAAATGCGGTGAACCTGGCGGTGTTAAAGTTGAACGAGCAGGGACTGCTGGACAAACTGAAAAACAAGTGGTGGTATGACAAGGGAGAATGCGGCAGCGGAGGAGGGGAGAGCAAGGTTAATACACACTCACACACACACACACACACTTTGAAATACTCTGACATGAAGGTATCACTGGTTTATCAAATGAAAAAACGGAAGACGCAGCACAGTTCTAATACCACCAAGTATTAGCACTAACCGCTGATTATTAGCACCTTGTCATACAAGTAAAAACACATTTGTGCGTTTGTTAAATCGATGTGTGGTCTGAATTTGTCAGTAATGAACCGCTAATCCACAGCTGGTATTAGCGCCTCTGCTGCTTCTTCTGTGATGTGTTGCAATCTGTTTGGTTGAGGTCAGGGTCAGGACAGGCTTCAGAAACAACACCAGGGTTAGTCGACCTCACACCAGATGGCAGCAACCGTGGATATTATGGGCTGTTGATGCAGAGTTTGTGCAACCTGGCCAAGCTCTGTTTATCAACGGCTCTGGCCTGGAGGAATACTGCTGCTGATGAAGTAGAAAGGCTTTTCGCTGCAGCGCCTCTCAGTCTCTGTCTTAGGACCAAACACAGGGATTCTACTAACTGAATGGAAATGACCACCATCCAGTTGGTCCTAGTACGATACGTGTTCTGATCCTGTCCTCCAGGAGGCCATATTAGTCAATAACATCTGTCATTAATGACAGATATACTACTGTGATCCCTTTATTGGTCGCTAAACCAGAGGTTGAGAACCGCTGCCCCACTAATAACATAAGATAACATTGATAATGATGTTATTTATGTTATTCCCATTGAAGAGTGCCAGTAAACCTTGCCGTATTGAAACTGAATGAGCAAGGAACCCTAGACAAGATGAAAAACAAGTGGTGGTACGATAAAGGAGAGTGTGGCTTCAAGGACTCCACCAATAAGGTTAGTTTTATGTCTGTGGGTTGATCCAACTGTCTGTTAACACATTGAACACAAAGATTCAAACTGGTTCAAATGCACAGTATATCAAAGGCAAGAAATATGACAACAGTCCCACAATTCTGTCTGAAACTGAAAAAAAAGACACACATATCTAAAGTAAAACAGATTACTTAAATTCATATGCAATCCAAAGGGCACCACCAATAAACTGGATTCATTATCTGTAATCGTCATAATAGTCATTGACGGTCTCCTGAAACTGAACCACTGTGTCAGCGTTGGTGTTTGTTGATGTCTACTGAATGTTCAGTGGGATTCTGCCTGTGTGTGTGTGTGTGTCTGCCTATCTGTCGGTCTGTCTATGTTAACATTAAGGGTCTTATGCCTGTATATCAGAATAAAATCAAGAGATTGACAATTATACAGTAGAGGAATGGATTTCACACATTGGTGAATGACGACTTAAAATCAGATTAATCAGGGTGACAAAATCACTTCTTTTTAAGAAGCGTTCCTGATATCAGGAGGATTTGCTCCACAAATGAGATGTTCCATATGCATGAATAGGAACTGGGATGGTCCAAGTCCAAACTGAACTCCTGCAGTGTTCCATGTAGTTGTCACTGTGTCCAAGGGGGTAGGTTTACATAGAGATGGTGGTCAAGTCTAGTCCCTACCAGTATTATGGAAGGACAGAATGGTCCCTACTGATACTAGAGGACTGATTTGTTGTCTCTGTCAGATGGGGAAGTCTGTTATAGCACAGTTCCAGTCACTCCCAGTCACGTGTATGAAACATTGTGTGACAGTAGCATATAAGTAACAGTATTTCCACGTTGTTTGTGCTGTTTGACAACAGGGAGGTCTGTTACCGACATAATCTCATTTCACTCCATTTTTCTTATTCTGCTTTGAGTTCATGGAGAACTAGCGCTGCAGGCATTTAGTCTCATTTTGTACATTGGTCAAAGATTTCAGTCATGGCTGTTGTATATTTAAGTTATTTTGTATATAACAATAAATAGCTCTTTTTCATCATATGTGTATCAACGAACTATTGAAAACTTACACTACAGTTTTGGTAAGTTATCAGAATAAACAGTGAATCTCTTAATCACAATTTATACAACAATCATCAACTCAAACTTTAATGCAGCCATGATGCCATCACGAAAAAAGAGAAGGTCCCCTCAGAACCTATTCGCCTTCCAGAGTGAACCTACAGGCCAAAAGCTGTCGTAATCACATGTCACTATTTTTCACACAATAGACAGTGATTTCAGCTGATGTCAATTAACCATGTTAATTCCACCAACTACTAAGACAACCATCTGTTGCCTTCTCTTACTTGTAGTCTGACAGTCAGGCTGTCATCAGGAGGAGACCAAATGAGTGGCTATGTTAAACTCTAGTATAAAGTTTCAGTCTATAATTTTTATGAGAATGATATATTATAATCAGAATCAGAATATTTTATTAATTCTGGGGGGAAATTAGTGTATGTTACAGTTTATGTAACAATGAGCAACACCGTAAATAATTGTCATACTGGCTCGGATGACGCCTTGGACAAGTTCCACTTCAGGTGTTGGGACATCCTGATGTCAAATCGGTTACTGGAACAAGACATTCATGGAGCAGGGCAGACAACATGGTACTGATGGAATGGTACTACAGTAGTAATCCCAGTGAGAAGGGATATATGCAGAGGATGTGGGAGAAGTGGTCGCTCCGAAACTCCACATCCTCACTGACCAAGGAACAGCTCTTAGCTCAGTGTTTGAATATCCACAATAAGAAGTTGCTATCACAGCTAGAGATTGATGAGGTACAGCATTGTACGGCATGGGGGAGCCATGACAACAGGTCAGCTTGGGGGTGGTTTCATCATCATCCCCAAATATGGATATTGGGTACCAAATCCCAAGGACAGACAGACTGAACACAAGGGCAGCTGATCTGAGAGAGAAAGAATCATGAAGTCCTGGGAGAACTCAACAACCTCCTGCTCGCCAAGGCTAAACAACAAAGTACCAGACCGGTCTCTACTGGAGGACTTGAACACCGCACTGCTAACTATCCCTACAACTACCATCACTGAGACCAATCAGCTGATGTGTGCAGTGGTGACAGTCATCCTAAAGATGCTTGACTACAAGATGAACAGCATGAGCAGCCAGATGGAAAGAATTGCCCCATGGAGAAGTCAGCCTCCTAACAGAACTAAGCAGAGATGTGAATCTAAGGAAAGAGCTGCCCAGGAAATATAACAAACTGTCCACAGCTGAGGCACTGGAGACTGCTAAGCAAAGGCTCACAGCCCTAGCTACCCACCTATAAAGGTATACAAGAGAAGTAGAGGCAAGGAGAATTAACAAGGTGTTCTCCACCAACCCAGCTAAGGTCTACTCTCAATGTCAGGGTAACATGGTGACAGCAGATCTACCCAGGGCTGACACTGAGCAATACTGGAAAAGTATCTGGGAGAACTAGGCAACACATAACACTAACGCCCAATGGCTGATAGACTTACAGACAGAGCACAGCCAACTCCCAGATCCAGACCCAGTAGTCATCACCCTAGCATACGTCCGATCAAGAGTGTCCAAAATAAAGAGCTGGACAGTACCAGGGCCCGACATGATTCACGCCTACTGGCTAAAGAAGCTGACTGCACTCCTGATTGCCTAGCAGCACAGATGAACCAGCTGCTAATATCAGGAAACCACCCAGTGTGGCTAACCCAGGGCCGGACAGTCCTCATAAGCCACTTTTACGCAGAGATCCCAGAAAAAAGGTGAGACGGTGATCCCACCTTTTTTCCACCATTGACCGATTTCCACAGCCAAGCCAAAAGAGTAACAGAGGTGAGACAGGCTGGACGTCTACACAGCGGACCTGCGTTCCGGGATCAAGGGGGCGGGGACACAGTGCAGCGTATAGTGGGACGTATAACTTGTGTGTTGGAAATACCCTGAGCATAGCGGTGTTGGCTCTCAAAACAACCACACTATTCCACAAATTTTAGCATGGATAGAGTCCTCCACCCCAAATGACAATAGCTCGCAGATCTCGGTGTCTCCCCAATTCTACATCTTTCTGGTGGCATTGATGTGTTTGTTTACTGTACACGGCCCGCGCTCATTTTTAAATCCCCCCGGTGCGGGGGTCGCACACGCAATACGTGATCAAAACGTCACACCTTGGTTGCAGAACAGGAGGTGTTCCTTTTACATAGCGTTCCGGAATCATGATTCCACTTTTGTCACGGCTCTGTTACTACCTCCAGAGGATTTACAGAGGTGGAGTCATGACTCCACCTTTATCAGGGCTCTGTTACTACCTACAGAGGTATTACAGAGGTGGGACCAATTGATCTACCATTTCATTTACACAGATGTCATTCCGGAATAAAGGTGAAATATTCCCAGAACAGAAGTGCTGTGTAAGAGGGGCTATAGTGGACCCCCAGAAGGGAACAACACCATCCAACTACTGGCCTATAACCTGCCTCAGCACCACATGGAAGCTCCTATCAGGCATCATAGCAGCTAAGATGAGTAGGCACATGGAGCAATACTTGAGCAGAGCACAGAAGGAAATTGGCAACAACACCAGAGGAGCCAAACACCAGCTACTGGTTGACAAGACAATCACAACGAGACTGTAAGACGAGGAACACCAACCTGTCCGCTTCCTGGATTGATTACAAGAAAGCCTATGACTCAATGCCACACACGGATACTGGAATGGCTAAAGCCACATCAACATCTACATGGATGAAATCAAGCTGTATGCCAAGAATGAGCGTAACATCGACTCCCTGATCCACCTCACTCGGCTCTACGGCAAAGACGGGGATGTCATTGGGACTAGATAAATGTGGGTGAATGGTATCTAGAAGAGGAAAGGTAATCACAACTGAAGGAGTTGAACTAGATGAAGGGAACATTACAGATGTGCAGGACAGTTACAAATACCTGGGATCCCACAGGTAAATGGTAATCATGAGGAGGCGGCTCAGAGGTCAAAGGTCACAGCCAAATATCTATAGAGGGTAAGGCATGTTCTGAAAGGTCAGCTGAACGGCAAAAATAAGATCCATGCCATGAACACCTACAGTTGTGCTCATAAGTGTACATACCCAAGCAGAATTTGTGATTCTTTGTCCATTTTTCAAAGAATATGAATGATAATAGAAAAACTTTGTTTTCACTGGTGGTTAGTGGTTGGGCGAAGCCATTTGTGATCCAAAAAATGTGTTTGTTCTTTTTAAATCCTACTGACAACAGAAACTATTTAAATGACCCTGATCCAAAGTATACATACCGTAGTTCTTAATCCTCTGTATCGGCCCCTTTAACATCAATGACAGCTTCGAGTCTTCTGTGGTCATTGTGGATAAGCCACTTTATTTTCTCAGATGGTAAAGCTGCCCATTCTTCTTGGCAAAAAGCCTCCAGTTCCTTTAAGTTCTTGGGCTGTCTTGTATGAACTACATGTTTGAGATCTCCCCAAAGCGGCTCAATGATATTGAGGTAAGGAGACAGAAATGGCCACTCCTTCACCTTCACTTTTTTCTGCTGTAGCCAATGTGTTTGGGGTCATCATGTTGGAACATCCAAGACCGTCCCATGGGCATTCTGTCAGAGTATGTAAACTTATGAGCACAACTGTATGCCCTGCCAGTAATCAGATACCCCGCTGGCATAATATCCTGGCCACTGGAAGACATACAAACCACTGATATTAAGACAAGGAAGCTCCTTACCATGCATGGACTGTTTCACCCCAAGTCCAGCATCCTGAGGCTGCACACAAAGAGAAACGAGGGGGGCCGAGGACTAGTAAGTGTCGGAGCTACTGTCCAGGAGGAAACAACAAGAGTCCAGCAATATATCAAGAATATGGCCCCCAATGACCAACTGCTAGGTGAATGTCTCACAATCACTTAGCAGGAGGCTCCTCCTCCAGTAAGGAGAAGGAGCCAGAGGGGCCATCATGGAAGGGCAAGCCCCTGCATGACATGTACCACCGGCAAATTGAGGAAGTGGCTGATATCAAGAAAACATACCAGTGGCTGGAAAAGAGTGGACTGAAAGACAGCACAGAGGCACTACTCATGACAAGAACAGGCCCTGAACAGAAGAGCAATAGAGGCCGGGGTTTACCACACCAGACAAGACTTGATTTCCTGTGTGGTTCAGTGGTGCATTTGGTTGGAATCATGACCAGCACGTCATGGAGTGGGTGAGTGGAATTGTCTAATATAGTTCTGATCTTGGATGACATTCACCTCTCTGACACCACCATCAGAGAGTCCAGCTCCTTCTACACAATGTTACTGGTCTTGCAGATCAGCTTGTTGAGTCTGTTGGCATTGGCAACCCTCAGCCTGCTGCCCCACCATGCAACAGCATAGAGGATAGCACTGGCCAACACAGACTCATAGAACATCCTGAGCATTGTCCAGCAGTATGACCTCAGCCACCTCAGGAAGTAGAGACAGCTTTGGCCCTTCTTGTAGAGTACTGATGTGTTCTTTGTCCAGTCCAGTTTATTGTCAGTGTGTACTCTAAGGTATTTGTAATCCTCCACTATTTCCACATTGACCCCATGGATGGAAAGGGGAGTCACAGGTGTCTTGGACCTCCTGAAGTCCACAGTCAGCTCTTTGATCTTCATCATGTTGAGCTGCAGATGGTTCTGTGTACATCACACCAGCCTGGTACTCCATCACCTCACCCCCAATGATGCATCCAACTACTGCAGGGTCATCAGAAAACCCTCGGAAGGTGGCAGGTCTCAGTGCAGTAGCTGAAGTCCGTGGTGTAGAGGGTGAAGAAGAAAGGACAGAGGACGGTTCCTTGTGGTGCCCCGGTGTTGCTGACCACCCTGTCAGATACACAGTTCTGCAGACGCACATACTGGGGTCTTCCAGTCAGGTAAATCACAATCCAGGACACAAGAGAGGCATCTACCTGCATCATTGTCATCTTCTCACTCAGGAGTGTCGGCCTGATGGTATTAAATGCACTGGAGAAGTCCAAAAAACATGACCCTCACAGTGCTTGCCGGCTGGTCCATGTGGGCATAGACACAATTAAGCAGGTAGATGATAGCATCCTCCACTCTGAGAGCAGGCCGGTAGATAAACTGAAGGGGGTCTAGATGAAGTCTGTCCATGAGTCAGAGTAGATACAGGATGAGTCTCTCTAGGGTCTTCATGATGCGAGAAGTCAGTGCCACAGGTCTGTAATCCTGGGGGCCACTGGGACATCACGTCTTAGGTAAGGAACTAGGCATGATGTCTTCCACAGCACTGGGACCCTCTGCAGATTCAGGCTTATCCTGAATAGATGATGAAATATTCTACAAAGCTGGGGGGCACAGGCTTTAAGGACACGAGGGCTCACCCCATCCGGTCCTGCTGACTTGCCTGAGTCGAGTTTCCTGGCTGTGAGGCAAAGAGGAAGGGGAGGGAGAAAGAGTGGTGTGGCTGGGGGTTGCAGACTGCCTACTGACACATCAGTAAGAGGAGGCGGGTTGTGACCAGTCAGTGCTGTGACAACTCTGTTGAAGTACAAATTTAACTTGTTGCCCAAGTCTTCACATCCATCACCTCCTCTGCTGTTGGATGGCCTGAACCCAGTCATGGTCCTCATGCCACTCCAGACCTCTCTCATGCTATCCTGCTGGAGTGTCCACTCCAGCTTTCTCCTGTAATTGTCCTTTGCCTCTCTGATCTTCACTCTCAGTAATCCCTGGGTTATTCACACCTCCTCTCTGTTGCCCACTGTTGTTGAGGAGGGTTTTGATGTCTTTTGTCACCCACGGCTTGTTGTTTGGGCAATAGTGAACAGTGGAACTATGGGGTCTTTGCAAAAAGTGATGTAGTCCATAATACACTCAGTGAGCCCATCTACAGTATATCCTCACCGTGGGGCTCCCAGAGTTCCTGCCAGTCTGTCACCTCAAAACAGCCCTATAGTTCCTCCAAGGCCTCCCCTGACCACCTCCTGACACTCCTTGTGGTCACAGCCTGCCTCTTAACAATAGGCACATAGCAGGGGGTGTCGTGAACCAGTTTGTGATCTGACCTACCCAGTAGGGGAAGGGAGGAGGAACTGTATACATCCTTGGTGTTTGCATACAGCAGGTCCAAAGTTCTGCCCTCTCTGGTAGGGCAGTCCACATACTGTGTCAGTGTTGGCAGTGTAGTGTCCATGGTGACGTGGTTGAAGTCACCTGAGATCACAATGAAAGCATTCGGGTCTGTAAGTGAGTCTGTAACCGTGCTATGGCAGAGTGAACGGTGTCACATGCAGCTGTGGGGTTGACAGAAGAAGGAACAAAAACGGCCACTACGATGACATGGGAAAATTCCCTGGACAAATAATATAGTCCAACAGTGCAAATGTGCAGACTGCAACTTCACTCTTTGATGGTGATGTGGGCAGGGTTACACCACCTGTTATTCACGAGAATGGCAAGTTCCCTTCCTTCCCGCTTACTGCTCCAGTGCAGTCTGTTGGCCTGAACAGTGTAGAAGTCTTCGATAGATGCGTTGTCATCAATTATATCCTGGTGCATCCACATCTCTATGAAGTACATGAAACTACACTCCTGGTAGTCCCTCTGACTCTGGACCAGTCCTGTTAGCTCATCCATCTTATTCACCAGTGACCGAACAGTCTTCATTATAATAGAAGGAAGACACAGCATGTGTATA
>JAPQRQ010000001.1:27137963-27148682 GCA_037367365.1 Apogon talboti
AAACTATATTATGACATTAGTCATTATTGTTTTGTATCCCAGACCCCTGTTAGAAAAGAAACACCTGGATTCAATGTCCACAGACTTTTGTCCATTTGGGTTAGGGTTAGGTCATTAACGGTGTATAAGTACCTGCTCCAGTCTACAGGGGTTCCTCCACATGTGCAGGTTATGTCCACTTGTATAATTTGCCAACACCTGCAGAAGAAACATAAAATGTGCAACAATCAACACAGACCTGATGGCTGATGATGATGATTTCCATGATTTTTGACCATCACTCGGCATAGATAACTATAATTTTATTCATAATAGTGCTGTCCTGTCTCCAGGGATGCCATATGGACATGTGCAGCTCACTGAACTTGTACAATGCATCCGCCTTCTCCTGTGAGAAAGGAGGCTTTGTGGACATGGTCCCCTGTTAATCAATACACATGAGTTAAACATGATTACGACTCAGAGCTAATTCACAACAGTGACTCGAAGCACTTTTAGTGTTCGTTATTGGGGGTAAAAGGTGTAAGGAGTATAGGAACTGCCTTGGTTTGATCTGGTAAGAAAATGTCTGTGTGTACCTTCTCTGAAGTCTGTGGTAGAACTTGAACAGAGGATAATGGTTGTGGACCGGCTGAACCCAAACCCACTGTAGTAACTACAGTCTGAATCACAGGGAACATCTGGGAACATGGTTGGTCCAGGGTTCCTACAGGGATACCTGACTTCTGTCAAGTAAGAGGTGGAGAAGAAATATCTAAGATAAGATATGTCCAGTGGCTAGAAGAAGTATGTGAACCCTGTCACAGTTTCTGGTTTTTTTTTTTTTTAAACATGATTTGGTCATCAAATGTGATCTGACCTGCATCTAAGTCCAGACAAACATAGTGTGGTTAAACTAATACCACACAAACAAGTACCCGGCTATTAAACATTCATAGAGCTGCAGTACCACCGGGAACCACAGGGGGCAGTGTTGAGATTTGAAGAGAATAATCTCCAGAAAAAGCAGAACTTTATGACTGTATGAGTTGGTGAAAAATTACCGACATATTAAGGACAACTACCTTTATCAACATCCACGTTAGTAAATCCTCCTCTGTCGTTACCACGTCTGTTATTAGTGACCTTCTTCTTTTTGTCTCAAAAAACTTGACTCTTCTTCGTGGTATTTGGCCAGTATGTTAATTCAGAGCGACACCCTCTGGTGGCTTGATTGAGTACGAAGGCAGTGATGCTTGACACCGTTAGAAACAGACGGACCTGTTTACATGGGTCAGGTGAACATAAACGCAGCAGCTTCCACCGCAGTGTCCTCCCATGGACATGGGCCGTCCCCTTGGCTGGTGTCCACTAGAGGGAGAAGCCTCATTCTGAACTCCCCTTCATCTGTGGACAGTGTGTCTAAGTGCGGTCCACTTAGACACCACACTTAGACACAAATGCCGTCCACAGTCTCTGACTTTAACCCCTTCAGTCTTTTCTAAAGGCGCGGGCCACATCAGCAGATGCCTCTTGTGATGAGTCAAAACTGATCCTCACCTGGTTCGACATGTTTAATTGGTTGAAGGTCATTTGTGTGAATCCTGAGTCCATGTCTTTGGCGTCCTCAGCCTCAGGGTTCAGCACTGGGAGGGTTTAATATCAGCGATCAACACAGACGTGGGGAATAACTCGGACTTGAATACCGATCACATCACATTTTATGACCAATTCAAGCAGAAAAAAAGCCATTTTCAAAGGGATCACATATGTTTGTCCTGCCACAGTCTGTGGAGAGTGGAAGTCCAACTATAGTAGGACTTGTATGGCGTTGGTGACAGACTGTTCTGTAGTGACGGTTATTGATTGTAGACATTTCAAACGTCCTTCTAAACAGGTGTGTGTAGTTCTCAGGTCAGAATGTGAATGCAGTTGTACATCTAAAGGGTTGTTTGGACTGTCCCTGTGTCCAGTAAACCTGTCTATGACTGGGTCTGCTCACTTGTCACCTGACTACTTTGCTTTTTTCCTCCATGTCCCTCCTTTCTGACTCCGCCCCCCAGTTCTCCTTTACCCCACCCATCCCACTGACCAATCTTTTTTCCTCTTATTCTCCGTTCTACCCAGTCCTTATCGCTCTTGTTTCTCCGCCTCCTTTCTCTCTAGCCAATCATCCTCTTGGACAGACTAACTCCAAAGCTCCCATTCTCATTTATCTCAGGTTTTGTTCAGATGAACATTTGCTGTTTAAAGCCTTTTGACTTCATATAATGCAGGTCAACTGGTTGATGTGTTCAGCGCTTATGGTTATGCACTTGTTTCATCCTCCAGTTAAACAGCCACACATATAGGCATTACCAGGGTTCATTTTTCATATTTCACCACTCAATCTTCATGAGAACTGAAAGCATTAGCAGGGCTGCATGACAAATCATATTGTGTTTCTGTCATCTTTATGTTCAAAGTCAACTTTGTGGTAAAGACGACAGAGCATAGCCCTCCTCCTTTTGTCCAGTAAATGTCTGTATGCTAGGGAGGGCCACCTGTTTGGTTATGTTGGGTTTGACTTATGTTTGCTTTTGAAGTGATGCTACTGAGAGTAAACCAACTCCACTCTACTAGTCCTCCTCCATTAAACCGACATCAGCACTGACAACAGAACCAATGTGTGGTTGTGTTATCCACACAGATGACATCTTCACTGGCATCACGTGGTTAAAAAGTGTTTGTGGCTGTCAAACGTTAAAAACACTAGCATTGTAAAAGATCAGATGGTGTCATTGCAGTTTGTCTTCCTCTATGCACAGATGTGGTTTAGTAAAAAGAGCGAGCAGCCGCTGAAAACAGCCATGAAAGCCAGTTTGAGAGTTCAGCTAATTCCACAGACAGCTGAAGGAACCAGGAGCAGAACCCCTGGAGTAAAGACCAACTGCACTTTGAAGACCTGAGTGGACGGAAGGCAAACACAAGATCAACAGTCAACATTCTTTAGTGTCATTCAATATGAGGAACGAAATTACAATCCACAGGATCAATGAACATTTGAAAGCACACACATTTAAAATAGAACTATTAATACATAAATAAATCAGCGTAGAAGAGGAGGAGAAGTGACTGAAATGTAAACAGATTATTACACTTTATATTTATATAGTAATTCTATAGTGATGGAGTCCGAAGAGTTTGAATTTGGTTATAGAAAGGACAGAGTATTTATCCTGCAATACACACAAACATCCAAATAAACTAGACACAGAAAATTACATTTACAGAAAGAAATGTATTCAACTAATTATTAAGATATGCTATGCGACTGTTGACAACGGAACTGCCATTCTTACATATGCACTGATCATATTTGCAATATTTACAATATTAAAAGACATGTCTTATGACAAGGGGAGAATTAGATGTGTGGGATTTCATAGTCTATAAATCTGCTGAGAAATAAAAGTTATTAATTATGTATTTATCACGTGTTCTGACCCTTCAAAACATTAGTCTGTCACTTGGTCTGTAGGTGGCGCTATTCTCACATACATATCCATGAGTGTGTTTCCTTAGAGTTTCATAGGATAGAACATTCTTAACGTACAGAGATGCAAATTATATCAGTTTCTAATCAATTAAACCTTATTTTATATAGTTATAAAATATGAAATTTTATCAAGCTTTGTGAGGAGGTGAAGAGTTCTAAGATTTAGAAACATGTTTGTGTTTGTTCTCCCATATACGGTTATAAATGTAGGAGGAGTGTGGAGGTGTTTGTTACCAGTCCAGTGTGTTTTTAACTGAAGTCAGAACAGAAAGGAGAACAGGGTCTGTAGCCTTTATGTATGCTTTACATCGGCCACAAAACTGTTCTCTTGAACCCATCTCTGGTTACTGACAGTAGGCGGAAGAGAAAAGGCCTTCTCACAGGTTCATGGCTGTTGAACCTGTTAAACAGACAGTGTGGTTGATGCTGGTCTGTGGAGTAAACACAGATGGAAACATCACTGAGTTAATGAGGACAACTTATCTTATCTTATCTTATTTTATCTTATCTTTTACAGATGAAACATAGGACACCTCACTGTTGTTTTGGTACTGGTTTGCCATTCTTGTGGGAATTGTTAGCTTGCTGCACAACAAACTGTATGAGTAGAAGGCACTTCCAAAAACAGGAAAGTCTATCTTGTCTCTTCTATCATATGTTTTACTGAAATTTTGTGGAATAACAACACTCCACATACCTCTGTGGATATTCCTTCACCAAACCAGACAGTGAATGGTAAGGTGAAAGGGGGACGACTTATGTTCTATATGTGGAGACCATGTGGAGTAACCCTGGTCACATTACTATCAAGGAAAAGATCCGCTATGGGGACAATCACTTGTATGCAGGTGGTCTCAGTTCTCACAATTCAACCCAGATCAGTGGCTTCCATTGTAAAAACAGTCATTATTATTTCTGTTTTTGTCTCTGAATCTGTGCCAGATGTTAGCGAAACTGTAAAAACTTTGCTTAATGACCGTGCTACCCAAAATTGTGAATCACTCCTCAAGACTCTCTGAATGTATAGAGGATGAAGGTTCTAGTTCTGTGGAATATATTATGTATACTACCCAAAGTACAGCTTAGTCAAACAACTACAGACCAGTGGCACTAACATCACACACCATGAAGACCTGGAGACCCCATGTCAAACATGCACCGGACCCCATGCAGCTTGCATACAGTACTTTGGAGTGGGTGATCTTCATGCTACACTGAGCCCACTGTCATCAGGATGAGTTTGGTGTGGTTATGTGAGGATTATGTTCTTAGTTGGTGTTCTTAGTGACACATCTCTAGTGCAGTGCTATAGAAGTAGTCATAGAGCTTGTGTTTAACGTCTGCCTTTAGCTTCTGCTCCCACTTTGCGAGAAAATGGAACTGGACCTGTGCACAAGCCTTACTCGCTATAATCCACTCAGCGGCAGGTATCTAAGTAACACAACCAACCTGAGAGCCCTGTGGTGCAGGCGGAGAATGTGGATGGAAGAATCTAGTCATGACCCTATGCAGATGCAGTCAGAGTGAGGTCATTTGCCACCTACAGGGGTGAAGGAGTCACTCCTATCCTGCTTTAGGAACAGCAATGCTCGCCACAGGAAAAGGGTACTGAAAAGGTTCCATGAAAGTCCGTCACCTCACCAGTATCTTTTAGGAGACCGTTCCTGACTGACTATCCAAAAATGCTATTGAGTGATACAAATGAAACAAAGACTCACAGTTGCAACGTTGCTTCATGGAATGTCCACACACTGTTGGACAGCATAGACAGACCAGAATCTAGCCATAGTTACCAGAATACTGAAACACTACAACTTCAACATAACAGCCCTTAGTGAATCTAGATTCTCTGGCAAGACTTGTCTCAAAGAGGAGGCTAAACCTTCTATTGAATAGGCAAGGCTGAAGGTGAAGCAGGAACAGGTGGTGTAGAACTAGCAGTTGTTTCCACCAGGACTGATGACTGTCCAAATACCGCTGACCAACAACATGTCACCATTATCAGAGTTTATGTGCCAACTATGTCGCTGACACTCACATATTCTATGAAGAGCTGGATGAGATGATCCCAAAGATCCGCCATAAGTACAATCTGATTCTCATGGTGACTCAAATGCCAGGGTTGGGTTGAGACGGTCAGGCATGGCACCACACTTGGACATCATGGGACAAGAAAAATGAAATTGAATGACCTACTACTGCTGAGTAAATGTGTTAGTGATGGCACGGCCTTGTTATTGGCAGTGTTGCAGTTGACAGACAAATACAAGGTAGCCTGGATGCATCCAAGAATGGATGGGCTTTGTAAAGTGAAAACATCAAGGATAGTTGAATGGGAATGACCCACAGATCAGTGACCTAGAGAAGATGCACCAAGCTCACATCACAAGCAAATTATATCAGGTCATATTATGATGGTTCTGGAATTCCTCTGGTCATTAATTAACTCCTTCTATCTTAGGTCACTTGTCTATGATATAGCTGTGTCATTAATCATTAGGATGAGGCGGAATCTGGAGAGGTCCATTGCAGGAGGGTTTATTGAGCAGCAAAGGACAAACACAATGAGCACTTTGCCATCCTTTTTAATGGAAGAAGAACCTTTAGTTAGTTAGTTTTCCCTTAAATATCATTTACCTTTCACGATTTTCCATTAACATACACTTGGTCATTCTTACGTATTTGGACCTTATGTATTTTTTCCCCATTAACATACACTTAAATGATTATATCTCCGTGTCATTTTCCATTGGTCTATTCGTACCCCTGCTGTGCTCTAATTGGACACTTCTAGAATTCTTTACTTATGCACTGATAGACACATTTAAACCAGGGGCCTGTTTTACTGGAATCTGTTTGTATCTTTCCTGTGTCAAAGATTCAGTTAATATCTGTGAAACATTTAGTTACGATCCTCACTCTAATATGTTGATTTATGTCCAAACATGGAACATCATATCAGTATGAGACTAATGTAGAGTGGTCGCCGAAACTGCGCAACATTATTTTATAGGTCCTTCAAACACCACAGACCTTAAGATTCAGGAAAATACCAATATGTTGTTGTTGTGCTGCTTGCATTTGCATTTGAGAGCATAACCTCCATTCCCTTAAATACATCCACCATATCATCCCCCACCAGACTAACGCATTCTATCATAATGCAGTTTCAGTTGTTGCAAAATGTGGAAGCATAGAGTAGTGTGTTGGTAATGTTTTCCAGTATTGCTATGTGGAAATGAAGGCATCTTGTTAGAATTGTTTGTCTTTTTTATTAATTCCACAAATCCTGGTGCCTCAGACTAGTGGACTAGTAGTTGGAATCTGTGTTCTGCTGGGAGGTGGTGTTGGTTCCTGTTAATTGATTGCTTTTCTAAGTGTGTCAGAGCTAATGTTCCAGTTTGTCAGCTGTAGAAAAGCAAAAGAGAGTCATTGAGGAACAAAACAAGCTTAAGGATTATCATGGAAAACATAGACTACTGTAACTGTCTTTATAAGATAAGATAAGATAAGATAAGATAATGTCAGGGTTAGGGTTAGGGCCAAGGTTAGGCTTAGGGGTCAAGATTAAGGTTAGGGTCAGGGGTCAAGGTTAGGGGTTAGGGGTGAATTATCACCAAACCATCAGTTCCCAACAGAAAACAGACTCCAACACAAACTTGACACCAGGACACCAGTGTGCACCAATCTGTGATTCTGACCCTTTGACCAGTTTTAAATGAAGTATTTGATGTTATCCCTGTGATGACCTGGTGACAGGTCTGGGTGGAAGTGGGCCTTAGGGGGTATGTGGGTACATGTGCCACCCTCCAGGATTAAACGGTTCACTAAATGAAGGAATGAATCCTACTTTTAGACTTGTTGCTAAGTGTTATCCTTTTGGTGTTCTGATGAAGTTCCAAAACTCCTTAAAGGTAGATACAGATGTTTTCTACTTCTCTTTGGGTGGGGCATTAATGATTCAATAGTAATGTCTTTTATTCTTCTTCATACAGATGAAGTTCACAGATGCTATGCGCTCCAAAGCCCGTCTTTCCATCACAGGATCGACTAGTGAGAATGGCCGTGTCCCAGTGGCTTACCTCCGCCCAGGATTACCCATGAGCCTCAGCATGACGGATCTCTCCTGACCACATTCGAGCCAGTGCCTTACAGCCAACTGACACACCTCCTCCTGTTCCCTCTGACAACCAATGGAAATGCTTGCTACCTTTGTCACAGACCAGTCACCGCTCTCTCTGGGCGATCGACCCCAGTTCTAAGTCCAGTCGTATGTTCTCAGGTCTCCGGACCTGCTCCTCCACATCCAGCCTGGAAAGACTGGACACATGTTGTCCTCCCCCCATTTGGCTGTCAGGCTTCAATAAGACCAGTCCATGAAGGATGGGAATCTGTCGACCAACACCCAAACTAATGACTGGTTACTCACAAATTCATGAAAAACAGTGAAGCACAGTGAACAGTTTTCTAATCTTAACACACGTCATCGTTTCGTAGATTTTTGCCATGAGGACTCCTTATGTATAGAAGTTAAGGACAACAGTCACGCGGATGTTAATGCAATAATAACATTTTATCAGGGATGTGATCAGGATCGTGAGTATAAAGCTGAATCTTGGCTAAAGTGAATGCTATGAACAAAAACTGACTCGAAAAATCACATCCAATCATAGTTATTGTAAAAACAGATGAAGAAAATGATATTATTGTGCTAATTGTTTCCCCTAAGTCTGCCTAAAATTCCCTTGTTAGTAGAGACATTTACAAGATCCAAGAGATGCATGGACTGGTGAGCACGCACACTCAAGCACTTGTACTTTACAGAAAATCCCTGTTGTAAGAACATTTCTATGACAAAAAATACACAGGGATGGGCAAAAATTGGCTTCACCTAAAATGTGTTTTAAAGCCCCTTCCTGTAAGAATTTGTATTTATTTATTTATTTATTTTGGCTTTTACCAAATGCACAAGGCATTGAAAAACAACTAAAAACTCTTTCATTTGACTTTGCATTGGGGTACTACGCAGTGTAACAGTAGTATGAAGACATGCCATATCCTATGAACAGCTTAACCAGTATCTTAACTTAAGTATTACTTTTAGTGAGGTTTGAACTCATTTACATGATAGTGTACATTTGTTTATGAGTAGAGGGTTACATCTATTGGTTGTGTTTCCACATGAGCCAATGGAACAGGACTCTAATCCCCATCATGGACCTTGTAAAGTCGCAGTAAACTGAATGTGGTAGGACTGCCACGCCCAGATGCTGGTTCTCTCTATCTCCAGGCCATTGTTCATGACTGGGATGCCATCGGGTCTGGGACAAGAGTCAAGAACTTATTCACTGGAGTTGGTGTTGAAATGAAATGGAAAAGTTTCCACTCATGTGAGGTTACAGTCGACTTGGTGGGGGTCAGACTATATGGTAAACAGATGGGGGGGGTTCTTGTTTTTTTAAGCTTAGGAAAGGTGTCCCACTCTACCCCAAACTGAGACGACAGCAGCAGGGGGCGTTTCTGTGGTGGAACGTCGTCCACCAGAGCCACATCAGACACTGCTGCTATTTTCACGGGCAGGGTGTGGAGAGCTTTTTGTAAATATATATTAATATAAATGTAATACTTTAAATACATGAGAAATGCTGCCCATCCCTGTTTATATACAAGTACAGCAACACACACACGCGCGCACACACCCTCCCTCACCCATACATTACTCAGTACAAACTGATATACGTACTCATGATCACAGACGATGCACATTTCTACATTAATATTTGCACATCATGTAAGAGTTCTGAAGCCAACTGAGTGAGGTGCCAAACAGACTGAGAACCAATCAGAGTTCTGTCTGTTCAGCCAATGGCAGCTGCTGATAATGAAACCTGAGCCAATAGGAGCTCTCACTGCTGTGAGGTGGATAAAAAAAAACTGTGAACAAAGTTGTTTTGTTTCTTTTAACAAATGCACTGCACTGATGATGATGATGATGACAACGATGAATACGATGACAATGACTATGATGATGATGACGATAATGGTGATGATGATGACGACGACGATGATGATGACAATGATGATGATGGTGACGACGATGATGATGACGATGACGATGACGACGACGATGATGATGACGATAATGATGATGACGATGATGATGATGACGACAGTGATTACAATGATGATGATGATGATGACGACAGTGATTACAATGATGATGATGATGATGACAATGATTATGATGATTACAATGATGATGATGATGATGACAATGATTATGATGATTACGATGATGATGATGATGATGATAGCTACATAGATGAGGTGGAACAGTGTGAAGAAAACATCTGCATGTCATTTTCAGTTCTTTCTTTCTGAATAATAGTCAGTCTGAAGCTTTATCTCTGGCTGCATTTTACTGTTCAATAATGATAGTCAATAAGAATAATATTCTGAGTATTAATTGAAGATTTAATGTGGTTCTTGTTATGTATAGTGTATGGTTTTAAGAACTATTTTTCTTTTGTGCTGCTGGTTGGAATGTGTGTGTTGGCAGCATGTACCTCCGTGTGTTAACGCCTAAGGAGCAGCAGGTGGAGTCCAACTGAAAGGACACTATGGTAAAGGGAACTGCTTCCATCTGTTTTCATGGACTTTTTCATTTTCATGGAGATTTCCTTTTTGCAGTGACCATGTGGCAATTGTCATGGAGTATTCATGTTCTAGTTAAGTAAGATGACTCTTAAACATGTCAGCTCTGGACACAAATGTAAAAACTTCATTTTCTATTAAACAGATTAACTTTGACCAAAATTGTGAAAGCCACTTTTCAACAGAGCCAATTAAGTCTTATAAATAATAAATCCATGGATGATCCAAAAACCATCTCAACAGTGTTCAATGTGTGGGTTATTTGTGTTTACATAACGATTTTTGGAGATGTTGGATTTGGAGTAGAAGCAGAGGAGGATATGATGGGATATGATTTACACCATGAACCACTGAGGACACACATCCTTATCCTCATATCATAATTAACTCCTCTACAAATGGACAAAAGTCTGTGGACAGGTTGAATCCAGGTGTTTCTTTTCTAACAGGTGTTGAAAATAGCGATTCTAACTTATTATTATTACTATAAAAATGTGTACGCTATTTTCCTGCGTGTTCTTTTATCCAGGAATGAATAGCGGAAACCA
>JAPQRQ010000001.1:27212540-27223204 GCA_037367365.1 Apogon talboti
CCAGTCCAAACACCACCACATTAAAGTGTTTGTTCTAGTTCAAACCAGTTCCATTAAACCTAACTGGAGCTGATGGAGAGTCTTAAGGATCCACAGAGTCAGACGGACTGTGCGCGTAACTGTGAACAGCACTGACACCGCGCGCACTGTCCGCGGACATTTGAGGTTTCATACCGTACCAATTTCCTACATTTCTCGGGACACTTTCCTACATTCCCACAGAGCAGTCTATTGTGTGACACCACGTACGCGTCCGTGGAGTCCGCGCTGTTGTAAAAACTGAGTTTTGCGCGGACTGCCTTGAGTACGCGCCGACGTCCGCGGAAACTAATACACCTGATTCAGTGTGGGAACTGGATCTAGTTCCCTTTAAGGGGCGGTGCAGCACAGGGGCTCTGCGTCTGGCTCCAACCAATGACAGTAGAAGTCCATAAGTCAGTCGTCTTGTAAAGCTCTAATATAAAGGTGAGTTGTCCGGAAATGCCATTGATGAAACGACAAATGAGCCGAACCGCAGTACAAGCTCGTACCGAACCATGAGGGGCGTACCAAACGGTGCGAGAGTAGGACTGACTAACAAACTAACTAACTAACAACCTATCTATCTATCTATCCATCTGTTATTATTATTATTATTATTATTATTATTATTATTATTATAAGTGTAAAGGGCGTTTTTTAGGTTGTTATCCATAGTTGTGAATTTTTTACAAAGGATATGATAAGGCAAAAAGTAAAACAAAGTCAAACAGAGCCAGAAACCACTGAATTCATAATTTTGTTGATTCTTTTTTACCTTATTTTTCACAAGATAAAAAATGACAGAGGGTAAACACATTAAAATGTGTGTATATGTATATATGTAGTATTACACTCTTTATGGTCAGAATCATGATTATAATGATAAAATGTTCGCTGAACATGTTCAAACGAAATCCAACCCTGAAACAGACAACTGTGAAGTCCATCTGTCAGACTGAATCTGGATTATTACAGCGAAAACGATGAAGACCATGGTCTGTCTGCCATTGAACACATTTACCATGTCTGTGTGTGTGTGTGTGTGTTGGGCACAGCCCTAAAGCTCTGTTTGAATTCATTCCAGTTAACAACGATCCGCAGATCTGTCTTCCACCGACTCAGTGGTTTGTAATTAAGGTTTTCATTCCGTCCATAATATGATTCCTGTCCTTGTGAGTGTTTCCTCTCATGAGAAGAAAAGTGTGTGACACAGTTGCTGCGTTTGGTCTGGACAGGACACTTCATGGCCGATGGTTCGAGGGTCGCTGTAGATCTCGTAGTCGTTTCCTCCCTGACACAAACACAAACACAAAGACACAAACCATGTCTGAATGTGAGGACTGGGTGTATATTTACAAATTAAACATTTGAATATCACTGCTTTGGATTTTTACTTTGGGTGCATTTCTATACCGTCCCATTAATATGTTAACATTGACCTGGAATCATGGCTCAGGGGTGAAAGGGTTAATCCCTGTTTCGTACACATACTGTATTTCAAATTCAAGCACTTTTAAGGGTCAATTTCTAATTTTTCCAGCACAGCCCCTCATCGCTGGGGTCAAATCCATATGTACAGGAATACGTGTACTCAGGATTATTTTTTGTTACTTTTTATCACATTGATGTACATTGTATTACATATAAACATCTAAAATTATGTTTCATTTAGAAATTAAAGAACACAAAGTCATATCCAAAAACAGGGACGCCACATGGCATTGTTCAGACACACTCGCACTGAGACAGATTAAAATAATAATAATTATTATTATTATTATTATTATTATTATCATTATCATTATCATTATAGTAGATTGGATTTCTATAGTGCTTTTCAAGGCACTCAAAGCACTGGAGTCGACCTGACAGCACCTGGTAATTTTCTTTTTAGACACAGAGTTGTATTTTTCTAAATGTACCACCTCTGTAAGTGGCATTGGTTAGAATCCAAGCACTTTCAAGCACTTAAACTAAGATTCAAGCACTTTTCAGACATTGAAAAGACAGCACTGAAATACAAGTATTTTCGAGGATTTCAAGCACCAGTACAACCCCTGTGTTATCACTGGCCTGAGGACAGTATAGTCTGTCTGTCAGTCAGTCAGTCCTTGGTCCGTCCTTCTGTCCGTCCGTCATAGTTCCGTCTGTCTGTCAGTCATTGTTCCATCTGTCCGTCCGTCCATCAGTCCGTCCAATCAGTCAATCATTGTTCCGTCCATCCGTCCGTCATTGTTCCGTCCGTCCGTCAGTCATTGTTGTGTCTGTCCATCTGTCTGTCAGTCAGTCATTGTTGCGTCTGTCCGTCTGTCAGTCAGTCATTGCTCCGTCCGTCAGTCACTGTTCCATCCATCTGTCACTGTTTTGTCCGTCCGTCAGTCACTCATTGTTCCGTCCGTCCATGTGTGTGTCATTGTTCCTTCCTTCCGTCTGTCTGTGTGTCATTGTTCCGTCTGTCTGTCTGTCATTGTTCCTTCCGTCCATTTGTGTGTCATTGGTCCATCCGTCCATCCTTCCGTCCATCATTGTTCCGTCTTCCGGTACTTCACATACTCACAGGCTTGGTTTTGTCTCCAAAGAAGTGGATGACGGAATAGTCATCCTTCTCCACTATCCCCAGACAGTACCTCTTATCCCAGCCATCAGGAAACACATCGAAGCTGATCTGTCCCCCTGCAGAGACACAAGGACAGTTTACATGAGCATGACCAAAGACAAAAACAGCCACACCCAAATGATGCCACAAAGTCCAAGGATCTGAAATTCTACTGCAAAGAGAAAAACAAGTTAGAAACAAAGTGAACATCAATCAAATCAATGAAATGTGTTGGACTGACCTATTGAAAAGGACAGTCCTCGGCCGTGGAACTCCTCCTTCAACACAGACACAAACTTCTCTCGGATTTTCTCTTTCTGTCATGACCCAAAAGAAAGACAATATTTACTGGAAATGACCGAGTGAGTTTTAACCCGTAAAACCTGACCTGTCCAAAACCAGCCACAAAACTCTGTTGGAACTGAGATGTTTATCAGACCTTTAACCAAAATCCAAACTAAGCATGTTCCCATATAGTTTTGTTTGATATATTTTTGTATCACATGTGATTCACTGTGTCTTTTTATAAAGTACCTTATATACCTGCAGTATCAAATCTGATACACATGTTTTAACACCATTTAACTGAACTATGAAGAATCAATTATCAAGTAACTATGCATTGTTTCAGTACATGAAGTACTTATTTTAATAAATTAAGAACAATATAAATGTTCTTCTTAACGTAAGTTTTTGAAAATTACCAAAGACTTTCCAGCAAAAAGTCTGTGGACGATTTAACGACAGCATCCATATTGAAAAGGTAAAACAAAGACCTTCCATTGGCTGCAATGGGATGATAATCCACCAGGGGGCAGAAGACATGTATTGGGTCACATACAACAGATTTATAAGTAAAGTATTGATCTTATGGATTAGATAGAGGTCTGAGAACCTGGTGTAGCACATATGACACAGACGGCTTTAAAGGGTTACATAGGTTTAAAGACTGTTTTTTATCTCATTAAGAACAAATAATGCTTGTTTTTCCTGCTCTAAAGATACTTTTTGATGTTTAGAAATGTTGATATAATCCATGCAAATGTGCCTGTGGAGTAAATTGTAACTTCAAAAACTAAAAAATAATTCAAACTAATTCTGTAAAAAACTAAAAAAGCCTTCCCTTCTCAGACCGGTGGACGTAACATTTACTCCACCTCTCATCATCAGTACCTGGTCCAGCTCATAAAACTCCTGCCTCTCCTCCTGTGTGCAGCTTCGCCCAATAGGAGAGATGTTCAACATGCCGTTACGGAATTCAATGAACGTTCCCCTGCACACACAATAGCATCTGGTCTGAATATTGAAACATTTCATTGGGTTTTCAAATGCTGTACAGGAGTGATGTGTGCACCTCTTCTTTGGCAGTTTGATCTTGGCCATATAGTTGAGACAGAAGTTAATGAAATCCTGTAGAAGATCCTCTCCCATGTGAGCCTGAATGGACTGAGCAGACAAAAAACAAGACGTTAACCCCCTGTCACATAAGGCAGACATCATACATACGACGACAATAAAAAAAAAACAAACGTGTGATTTGCAGTGAAAGTCTGACGTACCTGGACACTGAGTAACTGTCCGTTCTTATAAGCAACAAGACCGTTTTCAGCAAACACATAGTCCACCTTCTGGATGACTGTACACATGGAAAAAGAACCTCAGACAATACAGCTCCTCAGGAAAGAGGACAACACCTTCAGGTTCAGGGGACACAAAGTCCAAACATATGTGACACCAAAGAGCAGCTGGAGGGTGGACACGCAAGCAGAAACCAGACGCTGGATTAGATTATACTAGATTAGATTATACTAGATTAGACTAGACTACATTAGATTATACTAGATTAGAGTAGACTAGACTACATTAGATTAGACTAATTAGATTAGACTAGATTAGATCATACTAGATTAGATTATACTAGATTAGATCATACTAGATTAGATTAGACTACATTAGAATAGACTAATTAGATTAGAAGAGATTAGATCATACTAGATTAGATTACACTATATTAGATTAGACTAGATAATACTAGATTAGACTATATTAGATTAGACTAGATTATACTAGATTAAACTGGATTATATTAGATTAGATTATACTAGATTAGAGTAGATTATACTATATTAGATTAGACTAGATAATACTAGATTAGACTATATTAGATTATACTAGATTAGATTAGATACTAGATCCAGCACCACCCTGCTGACCCTAACCCTACCTTATCCCATCACCCTGCTTTGTCTGCTGCTCAGTCTTTTCTCGTGGCGGCGTTTTACCAGTGCCGACGGCTCAGCGTTCTCGGAGCCAGGGGCCCGCGGGGTCCCGAGCCGCCGGCCGGTGCTTCCCAGTGTTTTCCCAGTGAGTTTTCTGAGTTTCCCCATAGTCTCCGTTCCTAGCAACCCGTTTCTTGGGGGGACCTGGGTCTGGTTCTCATCCTGAGTTTCTCCAGTGAGTCTGTGTTCCAGTCGGGTCCTCTTTCAGTCTCTGCTCCAGTGTCTGTCTTCAAGTCTGTCTGTCTTTTCAGTCCCTTATGTCTCTTCAGTCCCATGCACCTCTCTGCCTTGATGTTCTCTGGTCTTTTTGTCCTCCTGCCCTTCAGTGATTCAGTCCCTTTGTCAATGTCAACATGGACCACGTTGCTTATTAGAGAGTCCAGAATCAATGCATGAGACTGGAACGACTGCTGGAAAAAAATGACTGACTTAATGTTTTTAGAGAAAGGTCAATTGTAAGTCTTCGGGAGCCACAATTTTTGCAGTCACCCCCAGTGGCCATTAGTGGTATTACAACCATTACGTACTTCTGCACCAGCTTCATTTTGGAGTACAGGTCCATTCAATGAATCAATCCAATTTGATTTATATAGCACCAAATCATAACAAAACCTATCTCATGACACTTTATCCATAAAGCTGGTCGAAACCAGACACTCAATTTTTGACCAAATGCGCAGAAAAATGTCTAAAAATCTCACCATCATCTCCCAGCTGCTCTTTGATTTTGCTGAGATCGGAGCCGCCCACCACTCCAACACGAACACGACTCCTCAGCAAATCAAGGAACTGAGCCATGTGTGGAGTCACATGCTGAAAACAAACACAAGTCATGTCACTACCAATGAGTGAGATTCCAGTTTCAATAATTTTCATTTGGCGATATATCAAATTAATTTGATTAACCCTTAAAGACCCACACAAAGACCCACATGTCCACCTTTAACCCTTATAGACCCAAACATCCACCTTTAACCTAAACTATCTACTGATGTAACTGTTTAATACCTGTTGATCCACTAATCCTATCAATACATGTCAATAAATACAGTTATTCATCTTTTCATGGTCATCAGATATGACCCATTTGGATGTTCAGAGGCTCCGTAGTTACTGTGGAAACACCGTCATCTTCTACAACATTGATTCACCACTAAAACCCATGGAGTTGGATCAATGACAGTGGATGGACACACTGGGTTTATGTTCAGTTATTGGCAGATTGGACTGAAAAAGACACTGTTTATTCAATTTTCTGTCTTTCTGACCCTCAATTTTAATCTGAGCTTCAATGAACATCTTCTCTGATCAGAGAATTACATATAGGAAAATACATGATTTACACTGAAACAAATGCAAAATACAGAGAATAATATTGTAAGAAATGGTGATAAATTACTTAAGAAAAGTTAAATAAGGAGAAAAAAATCATTTGGTAACTGACACAAAAGTAGCACTGGGTCTTTATGGGTTAATCAAGTTTTGCTGACTGAAAGAAGTCTACAACACACACACACACACAAAATCATGGAGACACATCTAACTTAAGTCTTTAGATAAAAAAATCTAAAATAGGAACCAAAGAGTTACTTTGTTCTGGCTGAGGTTTTCATACCAACAGGTTAGAACATGTTAATACAGACTCTAAAGGGATATAAATGACAGGTGAAGTGGTCATAATGTTGATCATCTCCTCACACTCCCACTCCGCAGCAAAAAGGCCAATGTAGGGACCTGAGTGACTTTGTCAAGGGTCAAATTATGTGATGGTCACATGACTGGATCAGAGCATCCCCAAAACTACAGCTGATGTTTGGTGTTCCCAGTCTGATGTGGTTAGACCCCAACCAAAAGTGGATAAATGAAGCACAGTTCACTTTTCCATTTTTGCATTGTTTTGGACATTTTCAGTCCGACTGAGTATCTGTGGAACGTGCTGGATAAAAAAAAACAAAAAAAACCCAAAAAAAACAGGTTCATGGATGCCCAGGTCACAGCTTACAGGCCTTAAATGATCCACTGATGATGTCTGGGTAACTGATACTCAACACACCTTCAGAGATCTATTACAATGGCAAAAGGGGACCCACACAATATGAGGCAGGCGGTAATGATACAATGTTCCCACCTGAGATGCAGTTACCAAGCAACGCAGACAGTGCAACTGTAACAAGATATTCAGCATTACTACCACTGCACCTGTCAGTTGTCATAATGTTCTGTGTGGTCAGTGTATGCAGTAGCTCCCAAAGGTCAGTACACCCTTTGCCCTTTTGCTTTTTTTCACTCTAAATTCCCAAGAGACACTACATGAAGTTGATTTTAAATACACACTCTGGGTCAGACCAAGCCAAAGTGAACATCAGTGTTGTCAAGACTGACTCGTGGAGCCTTGACAAAACGAGCAAATGCAGGGGGGATGCTGATGAAGAAAGACAATTTATTAACTGGTACAAAACTCAAGACGTCATAATAAAGTAGAAGGGGAGAGGAGATGGTGGTGCGGCCGGGCGAAAAGCAAGGGGGGGGGGGGACTGGCAACAGCCGCCGTAGCTTTTATACAGCGCCGGTTGCCCCGGCAACCGCCACTGTTGTGTTTTGGGGTCACCCGTGGCAACCGATGCTCCTGCAACTGCCAGCTGCTGTCGTTGTGTTTTGTAGTGCCGTGGCAACCATTTCTGTTGAGTTTTAGAATGCTGGGGCCACGCCCCCAGCTAGGTAGCCAGAGAAACCAAAAAGCTTCAGTGGTTGTCTGTAAGGAGGAGGAAAAGAGAAAAGAGAGAGAGAAAGGAGCCAGGAGTAAACCCGGCACTGGGGATGTCTACCACGTGTCAAATAGGCTCATTGTTTAGCTTAAGAACTCTATTTTATGGAACTGTTTACAAAATTTCAGTATTACTTGCAGAAAAACTGGCATTTTGTAAACAGTTCCATAAAATAGAGTTCTTAAGCTAAAAAAAATGAGCCTATTTGAGAAATTATAAGTGAAACTTAAATTTTTGACACTGATAATCATTTTCGCTTGATCTGACCCAAACTGGTGTTGAATATCACCCAAACGGACAGTTTATGGAAAGCTGCTTTAGTTTTAGCTAAACTGGATCTGGTGCTTTAGATCAAATGTCAACACCAACCCAGCATGTCAAAGGTGACCCTTATATGCTGCTATTTTCCAAAGTGAAAAGTCAACATATACATTTTCAGAAAATGCGAAAATAAACAGTGTAATAAAAAGCTATCTACACATCAAACTATAAAACCATTTAATGTGCGGGTCCCGTCGGATACTTCCGGTTTAGTGACGAAGGCGTTTTCACATTAACTAGCCAGAGGTAGGAAAAATGTAAACATATTTGCCATGACAACAGGGTACACTTAAATACACAAGTGGAACTATGCCTCTGAGTGACTGTTCCTGCGGACCACAATGAACTGATCACCAACACCGACGTAGAGCCGGAAGTTACGCTGACGTTGACTCCTTTGACATGTTGGTCTGAATGGCGTGGGGGTGTTCTGTTATTAGTCGGTACCTGTCTCGGGGCTGTGAGCGTGCCGTCCACATCAAAGAGGCAGAGCGTGCTGGGGTCCACAGTGGGTTCCGTCATCTTCTGTCTTAAACACGATACTGTCACTGACTCGGTTTTCAGGACACAAAGCCTCTTGTATGGAAAATCAGTGATCGGTAGTTTGTTTCCGGTGTTCGCGAGAGCTGACGAGAACTGAAATTACTCCATTAATACGGAAGACACTGCTTCCTCCTCCCCCTTCTTCTTCTTCTCTCTTTTATTGGCGGATTGTAACCAACGTTAAAAAGTGCATACCGCCACCTGCTTTACCGGAGTGTGCAATCATCAGGTTACAAGCTACATCTGAGGGTTTTTTTTATTTATTAAAATTATGAAATTACAATGCTGATGGAAACTTACTGTCTCTAAAACATTAATAAGTCTTGATTGTTTGTTTTCACAGTAATAAAATATTGCAAATTTATTCTGTATATTTGTGATTTTTAAAACCTACATGTGAAGCCAAAGACACATTTCCACATCTGTGAACAGTAAAGTGATTATTATTATGATTACTTTACTCATGCAGGACAGTGACATTATGTTACAGCCAGCTCGTTGAGACTGAAACATAAAGAGGCACACGGACAACAGAGTTTACGGTTTAAATATGTTAAGGACATGGGCGGTGATGAACAGAACAAAATGAAAACAGTCGTGTTACAAACACATGGACATGAACCAACATAAATCAAACCAACTTTTATTTATATGGCACCAAACCATAACAAAAGTCATCTCAAGGCACTTTACAAATAGAGCAGGTTTAAAGCCAGACTCTCATCACAGCCTTAATTTAGCCCAAGAACAGTCATTGAACATTGGGCTGTGTCTTTGTGGAGATGTCTTTACAATGACCTCAAAATGACAGCTGGTGTCTTTTCAACCAAATCTATCAGATCAAATCAAATGTACATTAACAGAATCATAAGAAATGGTATTTCTTGCTGTCGGCGACCTCAGGACACACCAGCAGACGCTCTGGTCAATGGAGTGTGGTGTCCGTCTTCTGGAAGGGCACCCCTCCCCTCTTTCACCGTCCCATTACACTGCTCTACAGTTTATTAGAAATGATCTGCTTCAGACATTCAATGTGTTCAATCCGACATACTTTAATCAGATTAATTATAAAACTAATGACCAAAGTGCTGGTCCTCTCATGTTTTCCAGGTCTATGATAAAGTGTTCTTCCACATATATGTTGGTTTATGTCCATTTATCCAATAGATGTATAAATGTTCCACTGATAGAACCTGTACAGTGAATGTATTGTAATGTACAGACAGTGTTTGAAGTAGATCTGGTAGCTCTGACACTAATATTCCTTTGGACTTAAACCCATTCTACCATTAATTCTACTATTTCACATTTTGACCCCAGACTGTATCTGTGAAACTACAACCAACCAGCATTTAGGACCGGATTTGTCTTCATCAGTGACTCACACCTGGTCAAATGGACCTACTTTTATTCTGGAACCATTTGACTGGTAGACCAGTGGAATCAAACATACAAAATCCTCAGTTTAAAACCGTGTATATGGACAGCAATAAAATGTCATATACACAACAATGCAGCAGTAAAATTAATAAAAGTACAATAATAATAACAATAACAATAATAATACTAATAATAATGATAATAATAATAATAATAATAATAACAATAATGGATTACATTTCTATAGCGCTTTTCAAGGCATCCAAAAGCACTTTACATTATACAATAATAAAACAATGTCACGGACCATTTTACTGCACAAAAAACACTGTACCTTTTCACATGAACGTGCATTTTCCTGATAAAACTCAATACCACCCTTACCTTGGTACACTTTAAAGGAGAATTTCCAGTGTAGTATTAGCACTTATTAGTAAAGGATGGGAACAAATACTTCTTTGCTTTCAGCAGGACCACAGACGTCATCTGTATCCAGTACCTTTCACACACACCACTGCTGTCATTGTATTGAAAATAGTTGGATTCTGCAGGGACTCTTACCGCCACAGAGGCTGTCAGGTGAACAACAACTGCCAGTGTCCACCTCAGCATTCCTGCACCTGAAACCCTGTCGTTGCCCATCCTCTGCCCTGGGTGGCCGTTTGTGGTGGGTGGGTGCATCCATTCACTGCCTTCACTACCACTACACTACTGCCATCAACACCCCCCCACCTCTCTTTATGATTGGACATTATTAGG
>JAPQRQ010000001.1:27260586-27274720 GCA_037367365.1 Apogon talboti
AAAACAAATGTACATAAATAAGTGTGCAAAAATATTGTGTGTAATTCTGATTATGTGGTTCTAAGGTGGAATTATACAGTCAATAAGTATATCCACAGTAAACAGCCCAGTCATAGAAGATCACCTCCACTAGACACAGAAATGTCCACAGGGAAGACCAAAGGCCACACCCCCAAACATCCTCCAATGTTAACATTATAGTTATTTGACCCCGTGTTCCTTCGTCAGACTTTTTACAGTGGATGTGGGTTCCCTCTGGCAGTCTGCAGCCTCCAGAGACTATAAAAAGTGACAGTTATTAGACTGTGGAGCAGTTTAGTTCAAGACTAGTGCTCACTTCTGTTTCCTAAAGGGAAACATGTGACCAGTACAGTGACGAGGCTCAGTAATGTGTGTCTAATAGTTTTCACACAATAAGATAAATCTGATTCATCTGATGTAGTCATTGCTGGTTTTACTTGTATTTAGCGCTGCACAGAAAAGAAGGAAGATGTTTATGTCAGGCCTAGTTCAAGTTTACTTCTTCAAACTAAAACTCAATGATGCTTATTTTAACAGTCGCTTAAAATAACACTGTGTCTTATAATCTTCACATCAGCTGATAGTTTACATTATAGCTGTTAGCTTAGCTCTGGTTTTAGACTGAAAACAGCCACAGTAAAACCACAGATCACCTCTGTTTTCTGTTCGGTTTGTGTTGTCAGTAGCTGAGCTAAAGATCTGTGTGGAATCCAACAAACAAGGTCAGAACTGTCACAGTTTAGTCTGAACCATGGACCAACAAACGGCATCTCAGTAAAGATAATAACATCCCATAATAACATTATACCTTCATAAGCCTTAGAATAAGACTCACCTGTGTAGAAGAAATGCTGACATTTCATCATCCAGCTCCGTTCTTTTCATTTACTGCTGTGTCCAGTGGAGAACACAATGGCTTAGTGACTCACTGCTCCCTCTAGTGGTCACATAAAACCCATTGAAATACATTCAGTTCATATCTCTACAATCCAGTACGTCTTTATTTTGAACACTCTGATTATTTTAGGTCATTTTTTCATATTTGAAAGTAGAAGTACTGCGTGTAACCCATTTAAGGAGGCCCTAAAATAAAGGTCTGCTGGTTGAAACAGTATCTGTCGTAGTAAAAACAGATTTCAGCGGTTCATGGGAGTGGATGTTTGGAGATCCGTGGAAGTCCCTCCTGATGATGTAACCAGATTCATCTCCAAAAGTGAGCAATGAAACCACTTTTATTGCTAATCTGAGAAGTTCCATATTTGTAAAATGCGATTACTCTGAGGCGTAGTGGCTCCAGGCGTCTCCATTCACAGTGTTTATCTTCTTTTGTTGAGACTTTGCTGCTTTCCATTGAGTCCTGAATCCGTTCCAAGCTCAAATACTTTCGGTTGAACGGTGCTGAAGCTGGAGGTAAAGGTGGTTCAGACGGTGTTTCATCCCAGTCAAACCGCATGAGTAAATGTTGTGGTTGTGTGGAATCTACAGACCTGTGTCCTGTATTATATTAGACCTGGGCTTCGTCATGAGACCAAACAGGGACCAGCTGGTTCGGTTTTCTACAAGCGATGGTGTTTTTTCTGTTTGGAGGCACAGAATGTGGACACTTAGTGTTTGTTTGTAAGTGAAATGTCATTTTTTCCTCGTGATGAACTAAACAGTGAGGTGTCTGTGTGTTTGATCACAGACCTGTGGTTTCCAGTCCAGGACATCAAAATGTAAATGTGATTAAAAGGAAGAGAAGTTCACATTTGTACCACAAAACATGAAGCTGTTCTACCTCTGAGGCAGTTTAACCCTTTCATGCATGAATGATGGGAAACTTCATCAAGATTTTTTTGTTGAGTGTTTTTATTCCTCTTTAGTCATGAAAAATAATAATGTAAAGTGCTCTGGGTGCCTTGAAAAGCACTGTAGAAATCTAGTCTATTATTATTATTATTAATTTTTTTATGAACCTATTTTTCATGGAGTTAGAAAAATGTCCACTCGTCTGGACACCAGGAGTTTAACTTTAAGAGCAAATAAATATGTATTTAACAAACCAATATCAAAAAATAATAAGCTGTGTGACATCTATGGAATAAAAACATGTGTAATGCCACTAACCTGATGTTTTCTCACATTTTAACATATTCTAATACTAGTTGTTACTCACTTTACGGGAATAATGTGCAAAAAATATATATTTTTAATATTGCTAATTCCACTCGACTAACAACTATCAATTGATTTCCTCTAAAACATGTTATTGCAGATTGAGTTTATCCAGAACAGTAAAGTTACAGTAATGGTATGAATTACAGTGTAAATACAGCATGATTCATGGGGTTCAATTTAGTCGACATGGGATTAATTCTAAATTTCTTCCAATCTAAAATAAATATTGTTAATATTTTTTCACAGTGATATTAATCCTTAGATGTTACTTGATGCTGCATATTTTCTTTCTACCTTTAGGGGTGTGTCCTGATGTAGAAGGATTTACAACATTTAGATTTTTGAATTTTTGACAAATTTTGTGAACATTAAACATTTGCAAATATTAAAAATTGTCCTTTCCTTCTACTGGTCCATATGTTAATGGTTTATACCACGTCAATGGTTCCACATATCAGTCTAGTTCCTATTGATCACTGATAGAAGTCATATATGGAGTGGGATTGAATGAGTTGAGTTCTCCTCCAGTGAAAGTACCACCCACTACTATTGGAGATTGATCTGCATCCAGACCACAGGACTGGAACAGAGAACAGAACCTGACAACCTCACACATTCAACTGGGATTGATTCTTGGTAGAACATCCCATTGGTCCTGCTTTTGATTGTCAGGTTGGTGTCCTCATGTCTAACACCGTATCCGTCGTCCTCCATCATCAGAGTAAGAACTAAACCCTGTCGTCTTCCAGTGTAGGTGGTTTATCCGTGGACTGTGAGGATGAACATGTTTCCCACCTGTCTGCAGGCAGAGTTCCGAGGCCGTTTGTGTTGTTGTCACGGTGACGTCCCGTCGGTGTGATGAATGGCAGTGGAGACGACCACGTCTTCACACTCCCTCTTATTTATTACCTCAGCTGCCCTCAGTCAAGCATTGTGTTCAAGTTCTTGTGAAAATGTTGTAAATCTCAGTCTTCACCTCCTGTATGCTGTTCTGTCCGACAGGGCGAGCAGGGTCCCAGGGGCCCGACAGGACGGCCGGGGCCCCCAGGGAGAGACGGAGATAATGGAGAAGACGGTCAGCCCGGGTCACCTGGAGACCCCGGACCACCGGTGCAGACATTATTTATGAACACCGCTACATGAACCTGGTTGAGTTCTAGCCCTTCACTGACGTATTCTTCTGGTCTCTGTTTGACTTCAGGGCCCGTGGGGCTACAGAGGAGAACGAGGCTCCAAGGGGGAAAAAGGTGATGAGGTGAGGACCAAAGTGACACAGCTGCTTCTGTGGGGAAAACCACTTAGAACCCACAGAGATTTACTGTCTGTGAAATGAAGTGGACTCAAACACACATGAGCGTCAGCCTGTAAATACCACAGCGCTGACATCAACATGTAGATGTTCATCATACAACTGTTGTGGTGAAGCTTCATAGTGTGATGATTTTAATTAACACTTTAGGTTAATGAACATCTGTAAGTCTTTATACGATACCTATTAAACACCGTGTTAACCTTCTGGTGTCCCGCCCACAGAGGTCTGATTAACCAATAAAAACGCGTAATCTAAGTAATGTCAAAATGTTTTTCATAGTTTGTTTTTAACTTTTTTTTTTTACTTTGTTTTTTTATACATCAAGTTGAGCCAAAAACATAAATACCAAATACTAAATAGCTGGCATATTTTTAACCCTTTAACTGTCATGTTTGTAATGTAAACAAACCATAATTTTTGATACCAAAAACCAATTTTTTTTCAATGTATTTCATAAAAATTGGATTAATTATTATATTTTTTTCATCCTGGCATATGTCAATGATTAACACCAACTATGGTTAGTATACATTATTATTTTTCGTGATCAAAAGTTAAATGCTAAAATGTGTCTGTGCATGTTGTACTCACCTGGTAAAAGGGTGTCAGTGTAGGAATTTACGATCATTTACAATGTGATGATTTTAGTGGATGGGTCAGAATTTCAAAAATCATACAAAAATGAACAAGTTTTGAATTCTGACCTAAAACAAATAGTGAAAAATAATATGACCTTTTATAACATGAAGGTCAAAGTGTGCATAATATACACACCCTGATACCGGAAGATGAATGAGACGATAGAACATGTTTACTGTCACAACAGACAAATAACATGTTAACATTTATATACATACACATTTATATTTTTTTCTTTGTGTTCAGGGTCTGACTGGGATCAAGGGTCTGAGAGGAGAAGCTGGGGATCCTGGTGAGAAGGTAAAGTTTGAGTTTATGGGTTGAACATTTACAGCATTTGACTAAGAACCAACTGGACAAGAGAAACCTGGTGAAGTGTAGGATTTGTTTTGGGCCTTGAGGGGCGTTTACTGTTCACTTTAGACACCATTTTGTCCAAACTGTTCAAAACTATTGAAATGTTTAATATGAGGACTACATAAGGAAAATGTACATATATGGTTGTTTATTAGAGATGCACTGCTTGAGTCTATGTGAAGTGCTTGGACGACCTGTGTGAGGGTTTTACCAGAGGTGTAGTTTCTGAGACCCTGTCATAAACTTTTCTTGAAGTTATGGTACAGGTCGTGCCTTTGTTGACGGTCGTCTGATGTTGAGGATCTGTTCAGTGGTGCTTTTTTGGTCTAAATCCTGCCTGTTCTTCTTGTAAATGTCGTCTAGTACAAACATCACCGGTATTTATGTGTTTCATCACAGCTGAGTCATGATTGTGTTTACAGCCAAATACATGTGGTAGTGTTGAATTCTGATATTTTTTCTCTCCGTACAAATGATCATGTATTGGTTTCTATTCCGTTCGTCCGTACAGAACTGGGTCAAAGGGCTTTTGTTCATTCTGCACGGAATCAGCTGCACAAAGACTGGAAACGGAGTTCATTTCTTTCAGCACTTTTAAGTCCAAACTGAGAGTTCTTGAGGCCGACTCCATAATATGCACTTGTTTTTCTTAATCTGCTTGTAAATGTTATTTTTTCTTTTTATTGTCAAATGTGTCAGTTATATGTGTTTTAACTGTGTCATCTTGTAACTGTGTGTTGTATTTTCTGCTGTCTATTTTGACCAGGACTCCATTGTAACAGAGGTTCTTAATCTTAATGGAATTTTTTTTCCTGGTTATAAAAATGTTAATAATAATAATAATAATAATAATGATAAAAATAAAATGCCAAGTTAACAATTTCACCTTTTCTAAGCAGCTTTAATTATGGTACACAGTTTTTGGTTACTCCTCCCTGAGCTTTTTAGCATCAGTCAACACACATTCTCTTAAAACTGATTAAAAAAAACACATTCTTGACAAAACATAAGCTGTATGAGTAGTTTGTCAATTGTCTTTCACATTTTAATCCTTTTAAACTGCACTACACTGTAAGAACTCTAACTCATTTGTCCTGATTATTCTCTGGAGTCATAGGTTCTTTTTGTCAGATTCTGATCTTATATTGTCTGTTCCTTTTCTTTCAGGGTTCTGTTGGTTTACCGGGCCCCCCTGGTCCTGTTGGTCCACCGGTGAGTGCCCTCTACTCCCCCATCAAACCTCAGTCCCAACAGTGATTTGCGATGATAATGATACCTTTATTTTTAACATAAGACGGAATAATATATAAAGGTGAACAAAAGGCAAAAAGAAATTTAAACAGAATACTCCAGAATGTTGAACATAGTAAATTAAAGAAAAAAAGAAAAAAAAAAAGTCACACAATGTACAACTATTTGTGTGGCTCTTTAACCCTTTAACCCCTGAGACATGAGTCCAGGTAAACGTGCTGCTGTGAACTGTGGTCTGTTTCAGGTTCATAAAAGCTGCTGTGAATATGTGTTTGTGTTCTTTTGTTTTACTGTGTGTTTTAGGGTCAAAACAGGGTGGAATGACAGAAAAAGACAGAGAGGATTTGAAGTTTGACAGGTTTTGACTAAATAAGACTCAGAATGAACATCAATAAAAGGTTTAGGATGTTGAACATGAACTGTGAACTGGAACACACTGAACAACAACAAGGATTTGAATTTGGGCCCAGTAGTTTTGGTTTTGGGCTCTTTTTTACAAATCAGTCCAGCTGCTTTTTGACACCTGGTTGAACTCCAAAAAGCAGTTACACGGTCAAACCTCAGTAAAAACACAGTAAAAAAAAATATTGAAAATCAACACAACACTGGAAACAACAGTAAAAAAAAAAAAAAAAAAAAAAAAAAAAAACGACAAGGAAAACAGTGTTAAAAAAAAGCCCAAACTGTCTATTTTTCTAGTGAGTTGGTCTCACTTACTGACCTGTGTTTTACCCCCCATTACACAGGTGATTGGGGTGCACTGAGCATGCTCAGATGTCTATGGAAAGAACAAAGTCTATTCTGTCAGCACGTTTTGAAATTCTTCCTGTTGAGCAAACTGTTCAATTTTTATGAATATTTTAAATAAATCACACATTCAGAATGATCACCATAGACACGTCAGAGGTTAAAGGGTTAACAAGACTTATGTCCTAAATGGAGTAGGAAGAAGCCAAGCTTATATTGTCCTACCCCAATTTTTACATGACTTGACTTATCAGCTAAAGTATACAGCCCATAATATTCATAAATAAAGCACGAGGCTCTGAAACATCAGCCTGGTTCCTCCATTCAGACGCCTCAGGACGTGATGCCAGCACGTTACAGGATCTGTGTAAAATAACAGAAAACCGCCGCTGTCGTTCCGTAAAATAGTCCTTACACATCCAAGTGGTGTAACACAAGAGGAACAAACTGAACAATCGGCTGTTGTTAAAGACAGACACGCTCATCTGAATCCGTTCTAATCCCTAATCCGCTCCGGCTTTGAACTCGGAGAACCGCCGACTCCCACGTCTCTCTGGGGTTTGTTCTGGGTTTCCTTTGATTCCTCCTGGCGTTAACGCACAGAGCCTGACCAGTAGGCAGCTGTAATCCTCACATAACATCAAGTGGTTTGTTCAGATGTGTTGGTCCCGAGGTGACGGCGTGTCCTCTGTCTACAGGGGCCCCAGGGGATCCGAGGTGGATACGGCCCTGAGGGACCCCGCGGACCTGATGTAAGTGACGTCCACATAGAACATTTGGCATCATTTTTACACAGTACTGAAGTGTATGGTTGTGTTTTTCCAACTGTGTCTTCATGTCTCCAAAACTATATGGACATAAATATTGGGACACATCATGTCTACAGCTGTCAGATGTCCTGTTCATGATGATTTGAGATGAAAACATCAGTATTTCCTTAAAGTTTAATGTTAGATTTTTCTTCTTCAGTGAGATGTGAAGAAAGTAGATGGTTAGTTGGTAGAAAATTATTATTTACAGTCAGAACAGGAAAAATATTTTAGAAATTTAGAGGCAGAACATTTAAAATTATGGTCATGGATAAAAAAATCAATGTTGAGAGAAAGTAAGTCCAATCCATCTCTGAGTCATTTTATAAACAAAGATAACAGTTTAACCCAAACTAACCAATGACATGATATTTATCCAATATAAAACTATATTCTGACATTAGTCATTATTGTTTTGTATCCCAGACCCCTGGTAGAAAAGAAACACCTGGATTCAACATGTCCACATACTTTTGTCCATATAGTGTGAATAAGGAGGGTTAGTTGATAGTTGATACCTGCTGATTTTTTGTTCATTACTCAGATATTGTTCACAGATGAATAATGACACAGGAATCAGGCGGGTTAACAGGATTTATGTTTGTACGTTCATACTGTTTATTTCTGTGTTTTTCCTCAGGGGGAGAATGGACTGGACGGTCGACCGGGTCTACCAGGGCTGCCGGTAAGAATAAGGACTAGACCAGGGGGCCAAACATACGGCCCATGGGCCAAAACCAACCCGCCAAAGGGTCCGATCCAGCCCGTGGGATGAATCTGTGAAATACAAAAAATTACACTGAAGATACCAACAGTCATGGGGGTCAAACTCATTTTAGTTCCACATTCAGATCAGTCATTATCTTAAATGGGTTGGACCGGTAAAATACTATTATAATAACCTTTAAATATTGACATATCCAAACTTTTCTCTTTGTTTTAGTATAAAAAAGTCAAATTACATGAAAATGTTTAGATTAACAAACTATTCTTTGACCAAAAAAATGTGAATATTCTCAACAAATATGAACAACATGAAATGTTTTAAGTGCAATTTACAATATTCTACCTGATACTAAATCTTTTGTGCCTTTGTAGATCCACTGTCATCTGCAAGAGGCATAATGTTAAAATTGCACTTATTTTTCTCAATATATCTCATGTTGTTCATGTTATTCACATTTTTTAAAGGATAGTTTTTAGGAATAAATATCTTCATAATCACATTTACTGTTTTCACTAAAACATAGAGAAAGGTGTGGAGTGTACCTTATTTTAGGTTATGTTATTACTTTATGAGTTTGACACCCCTGGATTAGACAGTAGTTGTTTGTCATGGCCGGTGAATACATGAATGTGGGTGTGTTTGTGTTCACAGGGGGCACCTGGGGTCACGGGAAGAGTCGGCGCTCAAGGAGTTAACGGCTCAAGGGTGAGTTAATGACATAAAAATTCTCCTTCTTAAAACCGAGGTGAAATTTGCCAAGTAATGTTTGTTTTGCTGTTGGTGAAGTGTATCACATTCAACAGGAGATGCAGTCCATTCAGCCATTTAAAGCCCTGGGCCGTTTGTTTCTAGTAGGAATCATTTCAACGTAACACAAAACAATGGGTTAGCCGATAGCAGAAGCTTCATTCATTTAAACCAATTTATTATGAGAAAACAGCGACGGTAAGACAAAATTCATAATAATCTCTTCATAATGCGACCATTATTTTTGCACTTCTTTGTCTCATTCATTGAGTTTTATCGGTAGAGAAATAATACTTGTACTGTTGGATCTTTTTAGTGTTAGCTTAGCGCTGCTAAGTTGGGTCTCACTGGTCTGTTGTTTCATTAAATTATTAAAAAAATTATTATACTTCAAGGAAATGCTGTCATTTATAAACTATATGGACATAAATATTGGGACACATCATATCTACAGCTGTAAGATGTCCTGTTCATGAGGATTTGAGATAAGAACATTAATATTTCCTTAAAGTTTAATGGTAGATTTTTCCTCCTCAGTGAGATGTGAAGAAAGTAGAAATTATGTAGTCAGAGCACGAAAAATGTTTTAGAAATTTAGAGGTAGAACAATTAAATCATAGACGTGGAAATAAAAATCAGTGTTGAGAGGAATTATAGTCAAAACATCAAAAAGCATCAAAAGTGGAAAGTTCATCTGTTGTATTTTTTAGTAACTGCAGTCAGATGTGTGTTCAGCTATTATTATTATTGTTATTATTATTATTATTAGTAGTAGTAGTGGTATTAGTAGTATTAGTAGTAATAGTAGTATTAGTACTAGTATTATTATGTAGGTCACATAATAACATGAAGCTTCATGACATATAGGTTACTTGTGTAATGTGCTTTGTTTAGTGGTTGAGTGTTTCTGAGCGGGTGGTTGTAGTCATATCCCAGTGTGAGGCTGAGGCTGAAGTGACAAAGTGACTGTTTTTTAGGGGGACACGGGCCCCGTCGGCAGCGTCGGCCCCAAAGGCCCACAGGTATGTGTGTTTTCTGGGGGTATATTTATTCTGCACTGATTCAAAGTGATGGAAGTGTTTAGACGCAGTGTTCAGCCTTAAGCTCTCTGCACTTTTGACCAGGGGCCTCCAGGTTTAGAGGGCCAGATGGGACCTCCAGGACTCAGAGGACCCCAGGTGAGTGCAGTTCAAGGACAGACAGATATGGACATGGAACGGGCTGTTGATTTGTTGGGTTGTGAGTGTAAATGGTCTTTCTGTGGATCTTCACAGGGACATCCAGGGCTGAGTGGGGCCCCCGGACCTAAAGGAGACCCTGTAAGTTAATTTGCATCATATTTAAGGTTTTAGGCTTCAAGGTTTAAAGACTGGTCAACATGTTAAAATGTATTATATTAGTTTATTAAGGTGTTTGACTTTGTATATATTATATATGCAATGTATTTACTAATAAATATGTTGAATAACAATTGAAACTTGTAATTATTCTTCCTTGTCCATCCCTTACCAAAACACTTAGCAACTCTCTTGCTAATTTATGCTCTTATATATTGAAAAATACAAACTGTTTTGCAAAATAGACCCCCTAGAGGACCAACAGTAAAAATTTTACAGTTTTATGAAAATTGGAACCGGACTTTAAGGCAGGTTTTATAAAGTGGTCAAAAACAGATGTTTTTTTTCTGTCCATCCGTTACCGAGGGGTTTTTACTATTTTTAAGCTTTAAGCTTAAATTAGATTAAACATTTTTTTCAATCACACACCTAAAAGTGCTCATTATTCTCTCTAAAATGAGATATCATTCATCTTTCTACCATAAATAGTTGTGAAAGGTCAAACACAAATGTAGTAAGGCTGTCCGTCTGGTACCGCTGGCCCCGCCCCTTTTTCAGGTCTGGTCCATTTGAGATCACATTGGGCTGAATGTGGCCCCTGATCTAAAATGATTAGAATGGTTGACACCCCTGACTTAGACAGTTAAGTTGGAATCACTGATCAGAACAGTTCCATTTGGGTTGAAGGTGTTGTTGGTGGAGTCAGTTTGTGATCAGCTGATGAGTCTGCAGTTGTTCTAATGAATCAGTTCAATCATTCTTAAGGAAAAATGACAAACGTTTGCTTCTGAGATGTGCCAGTTTACCCAATTCCCTGCCCTTTTACTCTCTGCCATGACTCCGGCTGCCAATATTTCAACTGAATAACAGAGAAAATCAGCATCAGATGAATATAATTGTGAGTTGCAGCCTTAGACAGACTGTCGATTAGTAACTCAGAGGGAAAACCCGGGTCAAACGTTCCCACATTTTATCTGTTCAGAGTTTGACTTATGTCATGATTAAATTATGTCAGTGAAGTCATGTTTTATGCCTGTTTTGTTGCTACTTTCGCTATTTTTCTTAATAAAAACGTGGTTCACAGGGGACAGGGAGGAGGCTGGAAATTCCTCTCAGTCTCCAAAATGTGGCTTTGACATAAAAATGTTACAAATCCCTGGTTTGGATCATGTAAAGATGCAGAAAGCAGCGCATGAAAGCAGACTATCTCACTATGTCAGAACAAATGATAAAGGTATCATTTGTCTTCACGTCCTGTTTCTCTTTGTTTGTGTCTCAGGGGCCGGTGGGGCCTTCTGGTGTCCGGGGGGAACCTGGCTTTGAGGGGCCCATGGTGAGTAGGTCTGCAGGATATGACATCATTACATCATAAACAGGCCCAGTATTATTACTATTACTATTATTACTATTATTATTATTATTATTATTGTTCAAGTGTTGGATGGAGTCCCAGTCGGCTGCAGGTTTCAGTACCTTTTCCAGACACTTGAGCCTCCTCAGTTCAGTCTGACACTCAGAGTTTACATTAACTCATCTGAACCAGCGCTGATAGGACTAGATCAGCCTCACAGCGCCATCTGCTGGACCAGCCTGTGAACTGCATACACTGGACTACACTGGCCACTCATTCATCCCTCTCAGCTGTTTTAGACCAAGGGTGTCAAAGTCATTTTAGTTCAGGTCCCACGTTCAGCCCAGTATGATCTGAAGTGGGCTGCACCAGTAAAATAATAACATAATCACTTATAAATAATGACAACTCCAATTTTATTGTCTTTTATTGCAAAAAATAAAATTAAACTATGAAAATGTTTACATTTACAAACTATCTTTTCACTAAAATTGTGAATAACCTGAACAAATACAACCAACCTGAAATTTCTTAAGAAAAATAAGTTTAATTGTAACAATATTATTCCTCATTTTCTAATCTATCTATCTATCTATCTATCTATCTATCTATCTATCTATCTATCTATCTATCTATCTATCTATCTATCTATCTAGCAGCCCTTTGCATTAACCTTCTGGTATTCAGGTGAGCATGTTATGAACACGTTGCATTTCATCTCATAAAAGTGTTTAAAAGTTATTTTTCACTATTTGTTTTAGGTCAGAATTCAAAAGTTGTTCATTTTTGCATAATTTTTACAATTCCGACCCATCCATTAAAATCAGCACATTGTAAACAACATTAAATTATTGCACTAACTCCCTTCTACCAAGTGAGTAAAACATGACACATTTTATTTTTTAACATTTGACCTAGCACAAAAAATAATAATGCATATTATCCAATGTTGCAGTTAATCACTGACATATGCCAGGATAGATAAATCAAAAAATAACTAAACCAATTTTTAAGTATTAGATTGGAGAAGACAAAAATATGATAATGTCAAAAATATGTTTTGTTTACATTACAAACATGGCTTTTAAAGGGTTAAAAATATAACAGTTATTGAGTATTTTGTATTTTTCTTTATGGCTCAAGCTAATGAAATACAGTTTTTTTTAAAAGTTATAAGCAATCTATGAAAAAAATTCAGATCTATATTACTACGGCACTGCACAGATTATGTGCTTTCAGTGATTAAGAAGGATCTCTTAGAGCACGACACCGAAGGGTTAACTAAATAACACATGACACTGCTGTTCCACACATCATTTATTTAAAATGGCAGTTCTGGGATGAAGATGTCTATTTCACTCATATCTCAGGTGGGAGGGGCTAAGACATGAGCCCAGGACCTGATTGGCCATAACATGAGACCTGACATGAATGTATGAGCCGCAGTAGATCACATCAGCACCAGCACATGTACCAGTGTTGTTGTGAAATCTATGTAATAATGAATACACTTCAGAAACCAAACCAAGATTTTTCAGTTCACTCAAGTCAACTTGTTGCTGTTTTGTTCTTTCTGACAGACTCTGCAGTGTTATCTGAGCGTCCACAGTGTCCACTTAACTCTGGTTTAGTCCTTTTTGTCTTCTAGTCGGTCATATGGAAACTACCTGTATAGTAAATATCCATGTTCGTGTCCCCATAAGGTCATTCCTGTTAACAACCATGAACAAATGCACAGCCTGAAACTAAAACACCTAAATGGGATGCAGCCGCGTATAATGAAACCGATTACACATGTGCGTTGTCTTCCTTAACAAGTCAAACTGTCCGCTGTGAAAAAGGTCCATTTAGGATGAGTAATGAGACTTTGAATAATGATGTGATGTGAACCATGTGTGTGTGAGCAGGTGAGTTTAATCAGGGTTTGGTCCAAAACCAGCATCCAGGAAAAGGCCCAGTCCTTCAGGAGCAAAGACCGGCTGGTTACTGCCAGTTTGCCCACACATGCATGAGAAAATGATTAGAAGGTTTAATAAACAATGGTCCTCAGAGGGAGACAGGAAGGGCTTTGGATGTTCCAGCCTCTTCGGTGCAGAACAGAATGAATTTGAAGTGCATTAATTACACTTACCTGTCCATAACCATGTGTGTGTGCATTACTTTGGCAACGCTTTGACAAGTACTGCAGTCTGTGGTAATGCTCACTCATGTCTCTGACTGTGTACTGCCTCTGTGGGGTTGACATTAATGCTGCCTTCACGTGCCATTGGGAAGATGAGTCTTTACACCCATGAATTCGAAATTACACGTGTGTTGCGTTCAAGTGCTTTTGTTATCGTAGTGAAATGAAGAATGGCTGACACAACTACTCAAGGTCACCAATGTCTAGATGTCAGCAATCTTCTCTGAAACTACTGGTCGGATTCATTTAAATTTTATATGTATCTTCCTTTGGACAATGTCTAAAAAATTTGTTCAGAGTTTTGAGAAGTTTTGATTTTTGAATTTTTGATGAATTTTTGAAATATTAGAAATTTGCCTTTTCTCATACTGGTCCATATGTTAATGGTTTATAACATGTAAATAGTTCCACATATCAATCTAAATCAAATCATCAAATCAAATTTTATTTATATAGCGCCAAATCATAACAGAAGTTATCTCATGACACTTTACATA
>JAPQRQ010000001.1:27316607-27330540 GCA_037367365.1 Apogon talboti
AATCCAGAAGGAAAGCCATCATCCCCAGGTGACTTATTTACAGGAAGTAAATTAATAGCTTCCATCAACTCCGCACTAGTAAAAGGTTTATCCATGGCTCACTCCACCTTTAATCACAGAAATAAGTCTGAAGATACATTTCACAGAGAGCACGTGGCATTTTTCTTTGACAGCAAGACACAGTGGTCCTTCCAGTGGGTTTTTTGACAGAAGCCCATTTTCAGTGTAAAATAAATTTACCGGCTGCTGGATCCAGAAACATGAGCATGAGTAAACTGTGTTGAACTGGGTCTTGCTGAACCAGAATGGTTTGGATTCCTAGTAAATCAGAGATGCAATTGACATGTGAAATAGTAGACGGCCTTTTTATGCTTTACAAAATGTCTTTTACATATGAGCTGACAAAACTCAAAGATGTGACAGTTATGTACACAGTAAAACATTTTTTATTTATTTCCATCAGGGAGGGGATTGATGGCAGACTTGGGCAGCACAGTTGGATTTTTGCTATGTTAAAAAAATTGGAGCTAAAATTTTGAGTAGTAGGTAAAGTAATTACTCTGGTATAGGTGGTTTTTGTGTTTTCTAGTGTGTGTAAAACCTGACAGTCAGAATGAGATCACTTGATTGAGGCAGAGAATAAATTAATGTGTAATTAATGCAGTGGCTGTCCCAACTACAGCAAAGCTGCCTTCATATCTGCTCCAATGAGTTTGTGCGCTGTGCATCACATGTAGCCCTCTTGTGAATGTTTTTTTGAGGCCAATGTGTGAGTGGGGTTTTCATTTGGTTGCAGTTTGCATCCTCACCATAGATGTCACTAAATGGTGCACAGACCATTTTAAGCCGTCTACAATACAAATGTTGTCACAATATACCTGTATGTCTAAATAGTTTTTCATCCTGATGTCATGGATTATTTTATTAATTAAGTAATTAAAGCCTGGGATGTTTGTATTTTAGTTAAAGAAAAATTATCATTAGTGTCATTAGGTGGTTCATAATATTAAGAAGTGAACACATAATCATACAAGCTGTGTGTTTCTTTGCTCTCTGTCCTTAGATCCCTCTGTTCCCAATGTCCAAGTGACCCGGATGTCTCTGGTGTGTGAAGGCGCCCCAAACCCCCTGGTCCTCGACCTGCAAGGTCAGTTCCTGGTCTGCTGCTTAATGAGGCAGAGGCAGAGATTTCCTGAAAATGCTTGTAATTCATGAGCACTATGTTTGTCCTCATATCACCCTAACGGACAGTGGAGAATGTATGTCAGAGTTAAACAGGCCAAAGCAGTTCATGATGGCTCCAGACAGCCTTAGCTGAACTGTACTGTGTGTGACCCATCACATTGAGACCACCACCTCTGGGGCTGTGTCTACCCCCAGAACATCTAGATTTGCATCCACCCAGAACATTTGGTCCTGTGTCCCATACTCTGCTCACCTGAACAGCCACCCCCCCACCCCCTGTCACTCTTGGGGAGGCACTTCAAGTGCTTGAAATGAGGATCCAAAGCTATTGCAATCTTGAGCCATTCGTTGGTCATACCGTTTTCTTGATTGGAGGTTAGCTCTTCCTGGAATCCTGTTTTAAACCTAGCTACATATGCAGGGTCATCATCAGAGGTTTCCATCACACGATGCAGAGGGCAGACAGTACCACTGAGCAGGAAACGTAGGATTCCCCACCCAGAATCTCTGTTACATACCTGTAGTAAAGACACAGAGGGAGAGATGGAGGAAGAACAAGTCCGTTATTAAAACAAGATGAACACAAATAGACTTTCTTTAATCAACTGATTTTATCTCAGCCTAAATTGTACATAGATTGCTTACTTGCACAAGAGACTCCAGTTTCTGCAGTTTGTCCCATTCTTGTGGCGTCAGTATGACTAGTTTGTGGCTCTGTTGGTCCAGGGTCGCTTTAATTGCTGCTTGGTGGCGGTTTAGACGCTTGACCATTTCCAGTGTTGAATTCCAGCATGTTGGCACGTCCTGGATTAATGGCTCCTTCTGCTGTCTCAGGGTTGCTGTCTGTGCTTCCAGTTCTAAGGCGTTTGCCGGACTATGTTTGAAGTGGCCAACAATTCCGACACTTGGATAACAACATGGCATGTTGATGTGACTAAAGAATCTCAGACTCGTAATTTAAGTGAAGAGGAGGATGCCCTGGCCAGAAAACATGCTGAAGGTTGATTTGTAGGTGCCTGGGAACTACAGCACAGTTACTGTCAGCACCCAGGGGGAACCACGTTTTAGAATACAACAAAGTTATTGTACAGCGTCTGTAGTATGTGATGGAAATGGCTTTCCTTATGACCTAAATATAGAGGAAGTATGGAAACTGCATTAAAACACATATTTCACAGTTTTTCCTTGCCACTGGTCAACATGTGTTTGCTTCTGGGGGTTTCTGTTGGGTTTCTGGAAAATAGCTTGAGAGTCTGGTTTAGACCAGCTCTATATGTAAAGTGCCATGAGATAACTTCTGTTTATGACTTGGCGCTATGTAAATAAAATTTGATTTGATTTGATTTGAGAAAAAGGCAGTTTGTTCACAGGTTCAGAGTAGGAGGTCTAGAGGCTGCAGGAAAAACCACCACACTGTCAAAATACTGACAGTCCTCTATTCAGTTTGATGTTTAAAGATAATGAGTGAAAGAGTACTTTCTCGTGCAGTAATTATTAATTAATTGTAATTATTTACGACATTTGTTTCAAGCTATTATCATAAGAAAATCAGAGTCTGTGATAATGATTAGTTCAAAACAATACTTTTGCACTTTCCTAATAAAGAATATTAATTATAGAAGTCTAAGATACAAGTGATAAAATAAAGCAAAAAGTTCTGTTCATAATTCAAATTGTAATTCTTACCTAATAAAAGAATGCCACTAAAGCACTGCATCAATAAGCAGTATCAGTAAGAGTAGTAGTATTGATTAAAATCCCTAATAATGTACCATTGTTTTAAATAACTGGAAGCATTTTACTTACATCGTCTGGTCACATCTCATATTTCATCTGCATGTAAAACTAGTGCTGCTGAGGTTTAGTCTGATTTTCTACTGTAGTTGAATACTTCAGTAAGGATCTTTGTATATTTACATCATATGTAATGTAAGACTGTAAGGACACTCAAAGGCAAATCGGCAAAAAACCTGAATACTCAAGATGCGGTATCCTAAAAAAGCCAAAGTTATAAGATGTGCTTATGGGGAAACTCTTGAGGAGGGATCATGTGATACCACAAGATTACTTCAGAATGAAAAAGTATTAGTGTACGTGTAAGCTGTGGTTATAGTATAAACGCATATAAAGTATACTACTATACTCAGTCTTTCTACATATTTGTGTTTTTATATGGAAAGAAAGTTTTTCCTCACCACCGTCACCATGTCTTTACTGCTGGAGGGTTCTGTTGGGTTTCTGGAAATTAGCTTGAGAGTCTGGTAAAGTGCCATGAGATAACTTCTGTTGTGATTTGGTGCTCTATGAATAAAATTTGATTTGATTGATATCTTCTGTTGATATCTATCACATGCATATAATGAAGCCACTTATAAAATTCATGTTAATGTTGGGGTTTCCTTTTGCTTCATTCAGGTTTGTAAACACTCAAATGCTAAACCCCGTTTGCCCTGCTGATCCGGAAACATCATTAGAAATAGAATAGAGCTATACTGTCACTGTTACAAGAACAATGCAAATCAGTTTAACAGCAGATTCAAAAGAAAGACTGTATATAAAAACTATCACACGAAATTATACTGAAAATGTACAAAAGGCCAAATACCAGAGTGACATATCACAGAAGTGGACATGAGTGGACTGAATAGTGATACCTGTGAACCTTGTCTCTTTGATTTCCAGCAGACCTTGATGGCATCAAGAACCAGACCTTTGTGCTGAAGGAGGGTGTCGAATACAAAATAAAAATCAGCTTTAAGGTGAGAGGTTTCATTCTGCCACTAGTTAAGACTAGTTTAGCTCATTTTAGATCATTCGGTAAACACACTTACAGTTTCAGTAATTTCCTGTAAATATCTTTTTTTTAATCTTTCAACTAATGCATTTTTTTCACCACACTTAGATTTTCTTTAGATGTTGAGAAACATTATTTTAGAACAATCCTACAGTGAAGATGTTCTTTTAAACCTTATTGTAAAGTAGTTCAGTGGAGGGCATCCACACCTGTAACTGTCTATAAAGCTTTACCATCCTTCTAACTCCGCAGGATGTCAGAGTCTACAATATGTTTGGATCCAGTGTCAAGTAGTAGAAACAGACAGCCAATCAGAACACACCTGGAATTATAAGGCGTCATGAGCACAGCATGACACTTGTGTTGAAATGTTTTGTATAACAAATGTATTTCTATACACAGGAAAATTAATAAATAAATAGAGTTTGACCCATAGTGGGTACTGGTTTAGAGCAGAAAAGGCCCACCCTCCTCAAATTTGAACTTTACATTTAAGTCATGAAGTAATTCATCAGTAAACGATCTTTCAGACTGCAGTGCATTGGTTGTTCTGGCAAAATGTTTTGAATTGTGTTTGTGTTCCCCCAGGTGAACAGGGAGATTGTTTCAGGTCTGAAGTATGTCCAGAATACATTCAGGAAAGGAATTAAGAGTGAGTTCTCTTAAACCAGCATTCACCTGTTTTAACCCTTAAAGACCCCAAACCATCTACTGATGTAGTTGAATACTGTTTCATACCTGCTGATCCACTAATCCTATCAAAACATGTAAGTCATTGGTGTAAATACAGTTATTCATCTGTTCATGGTCATCAGATATGACCCATTTGGACATTCAGAGGCTCCGTAGTTACCGTTGACACATAGTCATCTTCTACAACATTGATTCACCAGTAAAACCCATGGAGTTGGATCAATGACAGTGGATGGACACAGTTGATGATATCTTTGCAGAAAAGTAACTTTTTCTTCAGTTTTCTCTGTTTTGATATAATAACCTTTGGATTTTTATGAACATCTATATGATCTGTGAATTAAATATAGGAAAATACATGATTTATGTTAAAAAATGCCAAATGCAGAGGATGATATCGTAATAAATGGTGATAAATCTGTTAAAGGTTAAATAGAAAAGTTCATTTTGGAACTGCCATGAAAGTAGCACCGGGTCTGTATGGGTCATCAGAGACCTGGAAGGAGGATCACAGCACCGTTTTTTATTGTCGAATCATTTTTCTGTGTTGTGTTAGTTGACAAATCAGACTACATGGTGGGGAGTTACGGGCCACGTCCCACCGAATACGACTTCCTGACATCGACTGAAGAAGCTCCGAAAGGTGTGATGGCCCGCGGCAACTACAACATTAAATCCAAGTTCACCGATGATGACAAGCATGACCACCTGTCCTGGGAGTGGAACCTCCACATCAAGAAGGACTGGAAAGACTGAAAAAAGAAGAGAGGCCTTTGTGTTTGGGTGGGGGCTGTAGGAGGGGAGCCGAGCCCCCAGTCCCCCACCCCCCATGTGCGTTCCTCATCCTCATTCCCCATCCACCCTGCATCCGCCATTTCTGCCTTGTTTGTTTTTTTACTGTTGTGCATTTTACGCTGTCATGCCTTAGTCCCCGCCTCCTCATCTTCACACTCCAGCATCTTCCTGACCACTCAGTCAGTAGTAGTAGCAGCCCCCCCGCATCTGTCCGTCCGTCTGTCCACCCATCACCTCCCTCTGAAAAGCTGTGACAGTTGCACAAGCGGCGCCTCTGTCCACCAAACCTGCCATGTTCACTACTTGACTCCACAACGCCGTCACTACTGAGCTGTGCCATGTAGCACCTTACTCCCTCACACACCCCTTTTTTTTTTGGTTTTGTTTTATTTTTTGCTGCTTGAAGAGATTAAACCCCGCCTTCCACCTCTCCAGAATGGCGTCTTCCTCTCTCAGTATGAAGTACATGTGGAAAAGCAACTGTACAATCAACTTTAGTTTGCCTTTTTTTTATATACTCGTATCAGTGGTTGTGTACCGTGACTGTATTCACATCACTGTTCAGCTGTTGTGTTCATAGCAGACCCCACCACATCCACCTCCACCTCCCCTCCACACCCCTCCTCTCTAGTTATCTTTATCATTTCTTTACTCGCCTACTTTCTCGCTGTCTTTTGATATAATTACCGATGCCTGCCTTGTAAAACAAAAATGATCAATTCTGAGCTGCTCTTGGGCGCCTCCGTCCCTCCCCGAAATGTATTCGCCCACTCCCCTTCAAACGGGACTGGGGCCAAAGTAAACAAGGTAGTAAAAAGTAGAAGGGTGGAAGAAACAAAAAACAAAAGCTGCCTTAGGTCTCGACTAAACGCGTTAATGTCTGTCCCGCCCACATGTACGAGCGGACGGCAGCAGAATGAACATGCCTTGTGTGTACAAAGCCATTACATAGTGTGTATACCAAGGGCTTACTCTCACTACCGACTGATACCAACCATGTGGAGCCCTGTTGTGGTGGAGAACACTTGTACAGGTTACTCTGATACAGCGCACACACCCCCCCAAAAAAAATGAATGTTCCCAACTGGAGACTAGACTAGAAAACCCAGTGGAAATCAGTATTAATGAATCTTGGCTTTCTTATTCCTTTGAGGCCTTAGCTCTCACAGTGGTCACGACAAAATAAGAAATTGTTTGGTTTTGTTTTTTTTGTTCCCTTTTGCCTTAATGTAAATGGTTTTCCCCGTCTAAATTTTGCGCCTCCCTCATTCAGCTTGTTTCACAAGTGTCGCCTGCCAGAAAAAGTCCAGAAGGAGGACGAGGCAGAGCCAGCCGCCGTCTGCTGCTGCCGTCGGAGACCTCGGCGGTGTCTGGCCTCAGCCAACACTAACCTGACCAGGCTGTTCTGGCTTCTATTTTATTTTATTTTACCCCTTTTGACCTTCTCAGAAAGGGAAGATGTGTGAGATGAGAGGAGGCTTTTCCACAGTGACTGACCTGTTACATTAAAGTAAAATCGACTTGTACTGTACCAGAACATATGGATGTAAACCTTTTTTTCTTCTGGTGTTTATGAATATGTACTCCTGCTCCATACATTCCTTCACATTGTACAGTTTCTATGAAAACGCTGGCATGCTGGTGGGGTTATATATTCTATCATCATGTGTGATTGCTCTTATCAGTCAATAAAGATTTTGCTCAATTTGGCCTCCAACGTTTGTGATGTTTTCAAAATCCTGGATAATGGTCTGGCATTTTACTGTGTGTATGTAGATGTGGGAGTCACATCTAAATCAAATCAAATCAAATCAACCTTTATTTATATAGCGCCATCATCACATCTACATACTGTATTTTTCATAAATCTCTTTAACAACTTCAGCCCTGTTCAAGTCTACCAAACATTCAATCAGGATTTTAACCTGATCAACTTTGCTAATCTTTGACCTATTCAAGGCTGGAGTCCCCACCAACGCCCTGTCACCCTACTGTTTATTATATGGAAAATACTTTGTTTAAATGTTTTTTTTTTAAATAATTATACAATAATTTAATTTCATTTGAAGGGTTTAAATCCTGATAATGATTGGATGTTTGGTAGTTTTGAGAAGGGCTGAAGTTGTTAAACAGATTTATGAAAAAAAAAAGCCAAACACTACTGATGTGTGATTATTTTAAAGCAGTTTTTTTGTGCGTGTACATTTATGCCACAAATGTGTCCAGAGGGCAGAGAGAGTATAAAAGACATGTAAGAATAAAAGACACTGGGTTTCCAAAATGTAACTGAAAAGAAAAATTCCTGCCACAAGCTGCAACACAGCCAAAAAGATCACCAAATAAAAAAAAAAAAACAAAGTTGAGAAAAATGTATGAAAATGTCCGAGGAGGGCATAAGGGTTAAAAGGTCTTGAAGAATTCCTAATTTTGAGTCAATCCATTACACATAAATAAGCTGTGGAAATGAAAAACACTTGTGGCTTTTGCTTTTCTGGACAGGATTGAACCATTTGCAAGTTCAGGCATAAATGTAATAAACATACATTTATTAAATGTGTATTCTGAACACGCACTAATAACAAATAGGAGAAGGGTTTTTTTGTCCTCCAATGACAGACGAAAACAAAAATATTTGTTGTACAAAGGGGAATAAATAAACCTAGTCTCACCTTTCTAGGATTTCATTCACATCACAGAAGTCCTGGAGAACTGGACCTGGAACCTCCAACGATCAAAGCAAACACAAAACAGTCAACTGATTATCTCAGACTTTTCATGTCACTGTGCAAACTGGTAGAAGAGTGGATCAAGTATAGACCAGTGTTTAGAGCTTGGCTACGAGTATGTCTAACAACTCCAAACTGTGTAATACAGAGGATGTGCATTCAGTTTGTCACATTTGGCACAAACTTTGGTAACAAGTGTAAATGATTCTACAGACTGAGTGTCGAGAGTCACTGTATTCAGACAAAAACTGTCAGAAATGTAGGAAAACCTGTTCAGAGTAACCACTTTGGGAGCACACTGGCCATTGGTGATCACATGAAAAATACTTTGAAACCCCAGCTCCCCATGGGCGAAGGCGTTCGCCCTGAACGTGTCTCCAGTTCATCGCAGGGCTGACAGAGACAACCAACCAATCACTGTCCCATTCACACCTATGGGCAATTTAGATGAACCAATTAACCTATCAGTGCATGTGTTTGGATGGTGGGAGGAGCCAGAGTACCTGAAGAGTAAGTCTAATCCATTATTATTATTATTATTATTATTATTATTATTGTTAATATTATTATTATTAATTGAACTCAAATATTGAAGTTCGTACTTATATGAAAGGTTAGTGGCCATAAAGTTGAATTATTGTTGTGTAAAACTGAAAACATGGAGTTTGTGTGAATATGAAGGCTAAGTTATCTGAGACCAAAAGTATAAGTTGGCACAACTGTCTTCAAAACTTAGAAATCTTAGTTGTGTAAACTCAAAAGTTCTGTGCAGTAAGTTGCCTTGAAATTTTAAGTTGTCATAGCTTTTTCTTTTTTACAGTGTAAGTGAGATGTGAAAAAGTAAATGCTAAGTTGTAGTAGAAAATTATTTAGTCAGAGCACGAAAAATATTTTAGAAATTTACAGGTAGAACATTTAAAATCAGAGTCATGGATAAAAAACAAACAATGTTGAGAGAATTTAACTAAAAAGAGGCATTTTTGAAGCAAAGCTAACAATTGAAACCAAACTAACCAATGCAATGATATTTATCACAATATAAAACTGTATTCTGGCATGAGTCAGTATTGTTTTGTATCCCAGACCCGTTAGAAAAGAAACACCTGAATTCAACGTGTCCACATACTTTTGTCCATATAGTGTATAGTGGATGTGTAATATGTGTGTGTAATATGTATGTATAAGTGAATGAAAATTAAGTCCTCAATATACACACACAGATACAACCCTCTTCTGCTGGAAAAGTCAACATTATAGGGCCTATTTTTGAGCGAGGGACAGGGGTCATTCCAATGTTTGTATAATTTAAAAAAACAAAACATTTTTCTCATAACTTTTTGAGATTCTTCTTTAATCTCAGAATATCAAGGGTTTTTTTAAATAGCACTTAGTGACAACCTAATTTCATAAAATATGCCAGTTTTGTTCATTTGAGTTTGAGATGTTTTCCCTTTAAAAAGTTTGACTTTCATCTCAGAGACGATCCAGGTTTTTCTCATTGATGAGTCAGTTTAAATGAAAAAATCCTTTAACTTTCCTTTAAGTCTGACCTTCTTTCTCTAGCTCCTAATTTTCATTCATCTAAAACAGCCTTAATACACCATTGGATGTCAAGTTAACAAATATTTCATTCTACAAATTTGCCACCAAGTAAAAACACATTTGCAGCCGTTTTTGGAACTGTTAAAGTATAAACTAGTATTTTTAACACCGTTCTCTCAGCATCTCAGCGTTCTCTGGACTTCTTTGCTCTTTGGTCAGACGTTACCACCGGTTACACTTCATGTGTCTGTTGCTTCACTTTAAAAACCCTTTGAAGCACACCAAATACAACCTAATAATGCATTCAGGATTTCATACAGTTCTGTAGCTCCATCACAGTGCTGGGCTGCCAATGCTGAATGTACGTAATGGAGGTGGTGCCCTCCCCTTACTGATAAAATGTGGCTGTTTAAGAAAAAAAAAAAAAAAAAAGACGTCAAGGCTGAATTTATGTTTTGTGAAAAGAGACACGGCATATCCGACAGCCCAAACATAATCCAAAAGTGGAACTTGGTGATTTTTGCTTATTTACTTGAGTTTGTTAGTTGATGGCAAAGGAGTCAAGTATTTTAAAAAGGAAAAGATACTGAATGGTTGTGCAATTGTACCTCAGAGAACAACGGATGGAAAACACTGATCAATGGCTTATAGCAAAAGACACCAGTCCAACACACTCCAGTTCTGGTCCAGAAACTAAATGACAGACATGGTGATATGTTAAAAAACATAGGACCAATGTCCCTGTATCTCACCGGTGTGTTCTACCAAGAATCAGTCCCAGTTGAATGTGTGAGGTTGTCAGGTTCTGTTCCAGGTTCCAGCCCTGTGGTCTGGATGCAGATCAGTGTCCCAGGAGAAGTGGGTGGTGCTTTCACTGGAGGAGAACTCAACTCATTCAAAGTCCATGTATGACTTCTATCAGTGATCAGTGGGAACGACACTGACACCTGGAACCATTTACATGTTATAAACTATTAAAATATGGGCCATTAGAAGGAAAGGCATGATTTTTTATATTTCCACAATTTGTCAAAAATTCAAAAATCTAAATTTCTCAAAACTGTGAACACACTTTGTGGACATTGTATCAAGGAAGATACATATAAAATTTTTAATTAATCCGACCAGTATTTTCTTCAACGGAATGACCAATGACGACACAGCGTCTTCATAAAGCCCACGGCCTATCGACCGGTGAGATAAAAAGGCTAAAAAGCACAGAAACACCAGAGCCATACATCATTGATGTCCATACTATATTTTAAACTTAACATTGTACATTTGCTAGAGCAAAATAGAAAAATTAGGCCTACTTACAAATGTACTATATTGAAAGGCACAGCATTAAAATACAATTTAACATGCAGTTGTTTTTTTGTTTGTTTTTTTTTTACTGTAGTAAACATTCAGAAGTTGACCCATCTGTCCCATCTGTCCCATCTGTCCAGTCCATCACAGGGTGAATACTTAGCTTCGGTTGCTGCTTTCACAAGCATCCAGTCATAAAGCTCAAATTGACACGTGGCGTACAGTACTACGGACAGAGCATGCGTTCTCCACCTCTTGAAACATCTGACATTTGTAACAAAACATTTGACTTTTTTCGGTAAAAATCCCTTAGCACCCAGTACTCTGCATCTTTTTTTTTTGTTTTTTTTTTAATCATCAGAGGCCACAGCTGCATGTTTGTACTGCCTTAGGACAGATGGCTCCAGTACATAAATATACAAATTAAATAAACATTCAGAGGAGCGTGAGGAGTCAACATGCACATTTTGGTCCTGTGTTCAATAGCAGTCAGCCGCAGAAAAGGAAGCGTCCGCCCTCACTTTGTCCTGAGAAACAATACTGACCACTTGGGAGTTTCTTATCCCCCCAAAGGGACATGCAAAAACTGGGCCTGGGGTTTTTTGGCACATTAAAACTGTAGTGACCACGCTCCACCCTGACTGACATCTGCAGTCTCTGCAGGATTCTGGAGTTGGCGCTGTGCATGGCTATGTCTCTCCAATCTCTACAATGTATCGCAGGAATGAAGCACATAAAATATCCCAGTTTAAAAAATACAACAATAAAAACTTAATATAAAAGTGGAGGTGAACGGGAATGTCCCGCCGGTCCACAGGAGGTGCAGTTCAGCTTGTTATACAGTAGATCTGCCTAAACACCGGGGCCCACAGGCCAGCCATCACCCTGACGTCTACACTAGTCCAGTTCCAGTCCAATGGGCTGTTGGTTCATGATGCTGCTGTCTCTGCTCTGGTTCTGGTTGTTCTGTGTCTTCTGACACAGACTAAAGGTCAATCTTGTACTTATCACCTACGTATCACCTACATGAATTGTTTTTTGTCTTTTTTTTGTTTTGTTTTTTTAAATGGTTCATCTAGAGAGTTTGCTGATGACTCGAATAAGGGCAGCATTCTCATCTTTGAGCCTCTGGTTGTCTGCTTTCAGGTCCCCCAGAACCTGGAAAACAACAAAACAACAGTCAGCAAAAGTCTTTTTTAGTGTTTTGATTTTCTATTTGTCATTTCAGTGTGACTCAGATTGTCTATTCTCCACGCCCTTGTTGTTTTTCTTCTGCAGTGCTGTCACTAATGTGACATGTAAAGTCTTCAGGGTATTAATGTGTGCAGATGTGAATCACAAACCCAGCAAATACACGACACATTTACAAATCCAACAAATAAAGAAGCTGTTGTTCAAAGGAATGACAACAAAAACACACATGACCTTAAAAAAGACTCACATTCCAAGAACAGAAAGGTCATCAGTGTTGTTTAGTGAAACTGAACTAAACTGTGGGTGAAAATACATTCTCCCAAAAGAAGAACTTCTTTTTTAAAATCAGTTTTAAAATGTGGATTTAGAGTGAATTTTAACATCAGGACAAATTAAATAATGAATACTGCTTTACACCCACTTTCCTGAATATATGTGGTATGAATGTCACAGACTAAATAATAACTGTTCTGTCCTTTGTCAGCGGTGTCGTTGACCGTTGGTGTGTGTGCAGTCCTTTACCTTCAGCTCATCCTCCAGTTCCACTGCTTTCCTCTGGAGGGCCAACTTCTCCTGTCAACAAGACACGGAGCGTCACAACTTACTGTGGTTTTCAGAACAAACATTTCATCTGCTGTTTCAAAAACCATATTACTCAGACCCAAATGTATCAGACATCTTTAACGCTGCCTTGCAAAACCAGCTGTTGACAGTTTCACAGTCTGAATGCAGACGAGTGAACAGGAAACCTGATCACACCTCTACTCGTGGACTGTGAGAAAACGGTGAGATATACAAACTGTTTGCAGAAGGGAGGGGGGATTACAAAACACACAGCCATACATGAGGAAGACATCAGAGCTCAGAGTGGCTTTGGTGTCGATGCAGAACTCAAGCAGACTTACGAATCTCTCCAGCTCCAGCAGTGCTGGCCTGTCTGTGCCGGTCTCTTGGCTCTGCCGGACAAGAAAAAAACAGAGTTAACTCTTACACACTGGTGACTGCTGGAGCTGGTGATGATGATAATGATGATGAGGATGATGATGCTGATTTGATTCAGTTTCATTCTCTTTAGATCAAAGATTCAAGACGAAACCAGCTGCAACTTGCAACTGCCTGCAACACTTGGGTCTGCAGTAGAGTCTGGATACATCTGGATACATCTGGATACATCTGGATACATCTGGATACATCTGGATACAGCATCACCAATCCGACATATTACAGATACGTGTGTGGCATGTCGTGATGTGATACGATTCACACCCAAATCACAATACAGACCGATGAGGCACATTCTGATTCGACACATTCATTCTGGTAAAGCAAATGCAGTGCAATTCATTGAGCTGGATTATTTATTTAAATAAAACCATGACTTTTCACAAACTGGCTTTTGTCCAATTTCAGAACACGTGCCTCACATACAGTCACATGAAAAAGGTAGGACGGCCCCTTTAAATCTGTGTTTTCTTTACCACATAAATATCTGGGATTCTGATTTTTTTTTATAACAATACCAAGATATGGAGCACATATACCAAAAGAGATGAAACTTAAAATATGTTGGTAAATTCCATATATCTGTGGGGGGGAAACGTTGGGACACTCTTGTGTTCATTATCACTTCCAATGTCTCAAATGAAGATTGAATGGACCTGGTCAGGTGTAAACCAGTTGAATGGACCTGGTCAGG
>JAPQRQ010000001.1:27337603-27353481 GCA_037367365.1 Apogon talboti
TAAATAAATAAATAAATAAATAAATAAATAAATGGGTTTTACTTGCCAGATCATGGGGTATTTGGTTGTTATTTCATCCGGTGGGCTGTAATTATATGAAACTATTTGGGTTTTACTCATTAACCTTGTATCCTGAGAGTAAGTGATATTCTCTGAATAACTGCATAAGTTTAGGTAAGGAGTGTGTTGGATACCCTAAATAAACCAGAATGTCATCTGTCCCCTTTAATATTGACATCTGGGTTTTGCCTTATTGAGCTAGTGGTTCAAGGTACAGTGCAAATAGAAGTGAGGACCAGACCCATCCGCACCTTTCCAAGATAAAACTATTTGATAAATATCCACTCACTTATTTTTGCTGTAGGGTTATTATATAGGGCCATTATAGTTTTAATGACTGTCATGCAGACCAACCTGTGTAAAACTATGTAGAGAAAATCCCAGTTGACAGAATCAAATGCCTTTTCAACACTTATGAACAAAGTAGTTTTGTTTGAAAGCAACATTAACTTTAAGAGCTGTCAAAACAACATTTCAGACATTAAGACCTAAAATTCATTTGATTTTATTTTACATTTTAAAAAGGTACCAATAGATATCCTGTAAAAATCTCAGACTAAAAACTAACTACTGGAATACATCAAATCAATCAATCAGAACATGTAACCAATATAGTCATCAACAGCAAAGCATATAGAGCCAATGACATGTTGATTTTGTATCTCCATTCCTCCGTGTCTAGTCTGTAGACAGCTGGGCTAAGGAGATGGTCACATGCAGACAGCTGTTAGTGGAGAGTCCAGTGCTGCACGTGCTGCCGTCATGGGAAGGCTCAGGTCTCCAGGCTAAAGCCAATACTGTTTTACTGGCTCACCAGCAGCTGCTTAAGGTATTACTGGACTAGAGTCTACCACGGTAAAATTAGACCTCTGAGAAGGGGGCGTGGTGGCAATAGTGGAGTGAAAAGTTGACACTGTGTGCACTGTGGTAAACCAGTCAGTGATTCAAATGCATGACTGCTGATGTCTTGCATCCTCAAGTTTCTGTGCATATCTACAACAGTAACACCATCAGATAAATCTAGATTTCTTTTATTTACACAGCGCTGTCAAAAATACCTGCATCTTTAGATCATGAACCTTGTCTGACAAATTCATTGCACATCTTAATCAGTTCAGGCTTCCATGTAAGGTTATCCAAAATCCACAATGTGCCCAGATGTCCCACTGAATGCATCTTTATGATCTGTTTCCTACCACATTTTCCAACATTCTCCCATGATTCAATGCCAGAGACACTTTAAAATGTAACAACTTCTCTGTGCTTTCTACCCGATGACAGAAAATTAACGTTTGTATAGGCTGCGAACTCTCAACAATTACAGACTTGACATAATTAAGTACAGAAGTCTTGAAATGTGAACAAATTTCTGTGCATCTGTGTGGTAACGTTTGTGAAGGTCCATGAATTCTGCAAGGCACTGGTTGGCATCATTTTCTCAAACAAATGCTAATATATGCTTATTTAAAATGATCATTTAAAAAGAACCAGTGTGTAAGATATAGGAGGATTAAGGAAATTGAGAATTATTGAATTTTCACCAACTTGCAATCAGACATTTATATTTGCAGAGGAAGCAGGTCACTGGGGAGTTTGGATGCAGAGTCCAACGTGATTCTCACATTATAATTATTCAACAAATGCCTATTGAACTTCATCTTGTGCGCGTGGTTGCGTTTACATGTGCCAAACATCCATCTAAAAAGTGTGTCACTACTAAGCTTACACAGATCTATTTTAGGTCGCTTCAGACATGACGCTAAATATGCATACAAAAGCACAGGGGGGTGTACATCAATGCGAGGCCTGACTCACTGACTTTACTAGTAAGACATGACTCCAAAAGAGTTTTTTAAAATTTGAGACTAGAAAACTGAAAAGGCATTCAGTTCAGCTTTTCTCATCTGTCACCCATCGCAAACATGTATTTTTTTGTTTTGTTTTTGAAACAAAAGATCTCCATGTAACATGCTTTGTTATTTTTTATTTTTAACATTAATAAACCGCAAAGCCAATAAGTGCATCTATCCCCACAGACATAATACACTAATTACTTCGTATTCAGTATTCAGGTTGGATTTTCCTTAAATCATTACATTTACTACTGAATGAACCCTCATCAATGTCTCTCTCCTGCATGGCACCAGTTATGGTTAACTTAGTCAAGCATGTCTCCATACTTCATTTACAGGTTTCAACATCCTGCACCATCATTTGGCAACAATGTAAAAATGATCTGGGTTCTTTGGCTACTTCTCACACAGGCAGAAATAAAGTAATGTGACACGTTTTTGTCGTTTAGAACATGTGGACAAGACAAAGCACGCATAGCAGTATTAAAATGACAAAATCCCTACAAAAGATGACAGTGACTAAAAAGACACAACTCTATAAAAAATTGCAATTTTGTTTGCAGTTGCAACCCAAAGGTAAATGTGTTTTTCTTATGCAACAAGGGGGAATTTCAAAATCATCAACTGACAAACGGTGGAAGGAAGGAGACTGAGAATCCTTCCACTGTGAAGAGGTGTTGCCGTAGAGACGCAGGCAGCTCATGTCACAAACCCTAGTACTAACACATCTTCAGACAGAGTTTATGGACAGGTCTTAAGAAAATCTCACCTCTGCATCCAGGTCGTCATCGTCGTCGTCTCCTGCAGGGGCACCGCCCTCCTTGCCACCACTCTCCAGGAACTTTGTGAAGCCTTCCAGTGTTCTCTCCCCATTGTAGTCAATCACCTGGCAATGAGAAGTCATTTCAGATACATGTGCATCTTAGTGTGTCACTTCATTTCCCCAGTTTTCTATAAACCATATCTGAGACCGATTCCTAATGGAGCCATTCTAAAAGAAGCTGGGCACTCAGGCTCTATCAACTGTATCTTTATCTTCTCTCATAGCTCACCTGGAGAAGTTGGGAACACCTGGAAGGCAGATTGAGCGACTGAAAAATTCATTTTCTTTCTTTGAGGATGTCCTTCGATTGCACTTTTAACGTGAATCTTATTTTAGCAATAAAGGCCTCCTGAATAGCACCCCATGGCCACAGCTGCAGCTCCATCCTCTCTTAGCAACTCTATGTCATGTGCATGCTTCTTCTAAGTAGGGTCACAGGCCAATCCCTCAACCTAATATAGGATGACCACAGTATAGAACTCTCATTAGAGTCTGCAGAACTGAAGTCTTGCACAAGACTGACTGCCTGGTTAATAGATGAATTACGACAGGTGCAAACTGAGCAGTGTCTTCAAGTGAAGTCATGGTCAAGGCAATATATTGCTTAAGAAAAGGACAAGACCAGCAGGCTCAGGTTTCTGCACGTGATTAACAAAGTAATCACAGGCCACTAATGACTCTCACAGGACTGTTTTGGCAACAAAATTTCTCAAATTACCAGGCAGATGAATTTATCTCACAGCTGAAAAGAAACCAAGGGATACAGGAGGAGAAGACACTGATGTGTTATATGCAAGTCTTTCAAATGTTTCAGACATCTCTTAACAACTCCAGAAAGTATTCCTTGAGCATAAATAGTCAGTTGCTGGGTACTCACCTTGTGATCCTCTCCTACAGGGAAGAATTTCAGAGTGGGGAAACTGTGGACTTTGACTGCCTCGATCTCATTGGCTGTGGAGTCCATCTTGGCCACAATGATATCAGCGCTATCCTTATATTTCTCTCCCAGCTTTTCCCAGATGGGAGCCAGCTGTTTGCAGTGTCCACACCAAGGTGCATCTGGAATGACACACAAAAAAGAAATGATAAGCTCTGTACATAAGTTTAACACTGTCTCTTCAAAGAAATTTTGACATGGTTAAACATTTAACTGATATAACCAAAGACATGAGTTTATTTGGTTCAAAACATAATTTGCATACCCCCCTGCCTTTTTTAAATTATTTCTTAAACTACCTTTATATTTCATTGAAACATGACTTTATTGCATACACCAAAAATTTGGGTCATAGAATATACCGTACTTAACCACAGAGTTAGACATGTAATAGAACTGTGTGATACATATTGGCCTTTTCAGTCACTACAGTATTGTTTTTATTTTTATTGCATACAGTATGTCAGTGTCTAAGGTTTAGGGGTTTTGTGTGGCAAGGTTCGCAGTACTCTTGCAGAACTAATGGGTCACAAATACTAACAGTCCCAGCTGTACATCACCTAATTTATGACCCCCAATCTCCCTTTATGTATAAAACAAAGATAGTAGGTGTCCATATTTGAAGTAGTAGTTGCCTGGTATCAAATCTATTTTTAGTGTACAGTGAGAGGCAGTTTGTCTCATGCATCAACTCTTCAACATCTGAAAAAAGGCCAAAGAAAAGAAGGCCAAGACTCAACTTTCAGACATTGCAGTAGAACAGCTTTGTCAAACTTCTCACCCAAGAGCAGTGGCCTTAACATCCAAAACAAAAACATTCACCAAGTGAACTAGCGGTGTAGCATTCATTCTAAAACTTTAGGCCTTTCTCACATGGAACTACTATGAGCAAACATGACTAATTTGTTGATTTTGCTATTGAAAATACATTAAACTACACTCAGGTAGACAGTGTCTGGTTGTTTCACATCTATGAAACAGATGTAACATTAATGTAACTATGCTAGGTTGCTAAGCTAATCAGTTTCTCAGTTGGTTTAGTGATACTTTAACATGAATTTGAGCAACGCGTTTTGCCGCTGAAGAAATGATGAAGAATTATCATAAGTGCATCAGCTACAGGTCTGGATTCTAAACAGTGACATTAAATGAGATCAATTTACAAAGATGCTTACAAGACATGCTTGTGGGAAATGTTTTTGATTCATTAGAAAACACCACTACAGTCTGGATAATAAATGGAAACACAACTAAATGGACAAGAAAAGGTGAATATCATCTAGATGTTGTCAAAATATTACAATAATGCTGGTCCAAAATAATGCAAAAATACATCTATCACACACAAACCCTCCAGAGACCAGAGAAAACTAGAGGAAAACCTGTTATAGTTTGGTTGCAACTCATCTACATATTACAAGATATAAATAAAGTTGCAATCCAGATCATGGATTGTTTTTCGACCTCAAAAGATTATAATATGATCCTTTGGCTGGTTTGCCCAGCCATACACTGGCAGCAGGAGCACATACACTTGACATTTTACATGGAGCCTGAGCTTCATGGCCTTATTCCCTTTGGCTAGAGGAAACTCCACACCTGGCCTGTCAGGGAATATGGACTTACCCCCTCTGTGCATGATAAGCTGTATTTCACCACCAGTGAAAATTTGGATGTGGCTCCTCATAAAAAAAAAAAAAATCCAGTTGCTATATTTAACCCTATCATTTCAGCAGTAGTGTCTGGTAACAAATCAATTTTTAGTGTGTAGTGAGAAAGAGTTTGTCTCATGCACCAGCTTTTCGACATTTGAAAAAAAAGGGCAAAGGAAAGACGGCCAAGATTCATGTTTCAGGCACCAGCTTTGCTAGGTTTTTCACCTACGAGCAGTAGCACTCAGGTTCCAAAACAAAAAAACTTTTATCCAGTGAACTAGTGGTGTAAAGCACCACTGCTGATCCATGATCTATTCAGAAGTTTGTTTACATGGCAAACCAGAAAAGAAAAAGAATGCGAGTGTGGCCTATGTCCTCCTTTCATCAAGTAAATATAGAAAAAATACAATAAAATACTGCACACTCAGTGTGGCCGTCATACTACAGAGACAGACTGATAAATAGGATGGGTCTCAGTACCTCTGTGTGGTACAACTATGATTGAATTCAACTGTTCGAATACATGTTTATTGAGAAGACAGTAACAGTGAACCTGTTTACATGCACTCAATACTCTGATCATTAGCCGATTTCTACAATTATCAGATTAATCAAGTGATCATGTATATAGGATAATCTGATAGGCTTTATCCGATAACTGCAGTTATCTGATTATGAGAAATCAGATTAACACACCTCGATTTCGCCCCAATACTTCCACGTCTTCACGCATGTATACAGGTTAATCTGATTAATTTTGTTTTTTTTTTTACATCTGAAATGTATGTTTGGTTGTCAAAGTCATGACACAGTGAGTCAGTGCACTGTACCTTATTTGTAGGAAAAAATATAGCTCTGTCCAGTAATTACATATATTAGGTTCTGTAACCTGGTGGCTACAATTATTTTATGGTCAGATAATTCATGATATTCCAAAGTCTCCCTTCTTTTCTAATTTGAAATGTGATTGGATCTGGGTCTCAAAAATCATGATCCAAATCGTGATTTTGTGTTTTAACAACAATGAAAAGGGCCCTTACAGAATTCCACAAACACGTTCTTTGTTGGATCGAAGGCAACCTCCTCAAAGTTCTTGCCAACCAAGATCTTGACTGGGTTCTTGTCCCAGTCTGCAGGGATGTCCTGGCTCATGAGGTGAGGCTGTGAGACAACAGAAAAGTTCAGTATAGACTTTAAATCATTTCATTTAGTTCAAGAGCACTCTTACTAGACAAAGTGATTTAAAAAAAAAAAAGGTCAAATGTGCTTTTATGTTTGTTGAGCCAAAAAGTGATGGTCAAGCAAGTAAAGCAAATGAGGAGAGCATGAAAAGCAACAAAAAGAAAAGAAGAAACAAACCAGTACTTTCTGAATTTTCTAACTATTTCAAAGTAGATACATTCTGATTCACAAATACACCTGCATCTTCATAAACGCACAGTAGTGAATGAACAGAGCTGAAGAATTGGAAGCCCCTAATATGCCGACCTGTACAGACTATGGCTTTCATTGGAATGGGGATTTAACATACTGTTACTTAATCTCAACTACTACTGCATTGTGTAAATATCTTTATCCAACAGCTCTAACCTTCAGTTTGCCCTCTGTGAACTTAGTGCAGAACTCTGTGATGCTTTCTGCTGTGATGTCATCAGTCTCAGGCTTGTACTTGGTCATTTCGTCCTCCAGAGTGATGAGGCGGATGGCAGGGCACTCCTCTTTCTTCAGGCCAAAGAACTCCAGGATGCGCTGGTTGTCGTCAACATCGCTGTCGATAAAGATGAACAGGATCTGGACAGGGAGGTGGAAAAATCAGCGTTTGATTTGAGCAGGTTACACAGAAGCTGACTTTCAGGATTCATGACAAATTAGCAATGTATGCAATCTTGACAACAATACATTTGGAGTTTTATTGAATAATTAAACAAGTTCATAAAAGTGTATCTTTAAAAGTCCCTGATCTCTTCAAACGGAACGTACCCGCCCCTTGAATCCCTCTGCTGCCTTCTTAAATTGGTCCATTTTGTCCTGGAAGTCTGAAGCAGCTTTGGGCAAGAACAGCAGGATGTGGGACTTGATGTCTCCACCAAAGATTTTAGGGGCAGTCTGCAGAGAATCAAAAAGAAAACAAGTATAAGAAGTGAAAATTAAATTTTTTAGTCAAGGAGTGCCATTGATGTGGATTTAGAAAAAATAAAGGTGAAAGGTCATTCATGAATATAGTACATGTAAGGATGACAGTCCTTACCTGCTCAGTGAACTCAATGACCAGAGGCAGCTGGTTGGCCTTGACAAAAGCCAGGAGGTTTTCTTTGGTCAGCTCTCCGTCAAAGGTATTACGACCCTCATCAAACTAAAAGCAAACATGGAAACATTCAGATGTAAATACTGTCCACCCAGCTGCTCTTCAGTCTAGTCTGCCTGTGAACACCAAACAGATTTACCAGACAAAACACCTCTTAACACCACTCACTAGAATCCTCTAGAAACCCCCCAGCCAGCAGACCGTACGGATTTACCAGGTTTTAAGAATAGACTTTGTGGTACAGCTGTGCCAAGCAGCACTTACTGGCACACAAAAGGAGGAGGACGTTTTGGCTGGCAACACCCTGCCAGCATTACAGGCAATGAAACCCAAAACCCTAACCCCTGCGGCTATAAACAAGTGACAGGGCATGGTTGTTTATTAAGAGTCGGCCTCTACTTTGACAGTGTTTTTCTGACAGCAGACACGTGGGTAAAGTTACAAACAAGGATCAGAGGCCAGGCCATAACAATGAAGGGAATGACTCCTTTGTGCAAGTGTCAATGAAGCAACAACATACACGTGTGAGAGAATGGTTGTTGAAGACAAGGGCTGTACGATTATTTCTGATCTGAATGACTTGGATGCCGGATTTAACCCTTAAAGACCCATAACTGTTTTTGTCACAACTTTCAAATTAATTTTTTGTCTCTCCAGTGATTTATCACCATTTGACAAACTGTATTTTACACCAATTATTTACAAGTGTTGCTAGGATTAGAAAAAAACTTTAGATCAGTGGATGATTTTATTTCTTATTTACCTTTATTTAACCAAGAAGTCCCATTGAGATTAGAAATCTCTTTTGCAAGGGAGACCTGGCCAAGGTAGCAGCCATACAGAGTCACAACTATATAAAAACGCATACATGATACACTATGAACAATAAAACAGAACAATTATTCAACCATAATGGCCTCAAGAAACAGTGACATTCTCTGTCACTGCATTCTCCATGATACTTTTAAAATCATTAACAGAGATGAATGTTTGTAGTTTAAGAGGTTTTTTTGAAGATTATTCCATGACTGTGGTGTATGGCATTTTGGTGATGGTGAAGGTTTGGGTCTTTATGGGTAAAAAGATAACATCTTTTTGTGCTGTGTGTCCTACATATATTATTTTTGCATTTTTTTGGATTAAAAAGAACATCTTTTTGACTCACTCTCTGCATTCCTACTTGGTCTCTAATATTACAGTTTCAGCAGTGTCAAATGACTGTGTTGCAACCATTTATATGCGTCATCTCACGCTCTGATCAACAGTAGGGAAAACACAACACCTAAGCGTATCACCCCTTTTTTGGCACCATGCTGTGATGCCAATTAGGGATTCTCCTTGTTTAAAAGGAATATACAGTTTCCTATTTTCAGTGGTGTTTGACCTAACAAAATCAAATATGATACACTGAAAGGAAAAAAACAAAAAAACAAGGTAAACTCTACTGGCAGTTGGAAAGAAATGACAGAAGAGGGTTGAAAGACACAATCATTTTACCTTTTCTCTCAATATGAAATGTATATATGTGAATATGTCAAAAAGACAGAAAAAAGTAGTTGGGCTCACTAATCACCTTACTCAGAAACTATATGGCAAGGGAGCCCCTGGACCACCTTTCAGGTACTGAGGAGTTAGACACCCTGACATTACCCAGTTGCTTAATTTGTTATTGAGTACACCCTGGACCTTGACCCATTTTGACAAATCAACATAAAAGAGATACCAGTTTCCTGATAAGAATGCAGGATGAACTATGACCTAGGCTGTAAGAAATTTTGCAGTCAGTATCTAGACAATTAGAGAAGTGATTAATCTTCAGCATACAGACACTGCGAGTGCGTAAAGTGTTGAATGGGTTACAAGACACTGGGGAGAGACATGACATTCTTGGGGTCAGGCTGTGAAATTCAAAGAACTGAGGCTCATCTGATAAACATTGAATATGCACAACAGTGTTGGGTCATCTGGCTTAATTCAGCTGTTGACCATTCAAACACATGATGCAGGTCCACTTTCATGGTGGATTACTCTGCAATAGAGCTGGGTAAAAAAATCAATTTGCGTGTTCGGCCTCAAACTCGAACCCGCAGTACAGAGGAACTGGCCGCCCGGACTGTCTGGTCAGCGGAGGCCCTCCGAGGCGGGTCGCGGAAACCAGTCGTTCTAGGAATATTATCTTGGATCCACACTCCGCCATAGTTGATAGTAATGTGCCTTAGTGCTAGAAGCCACCAGCCATAAAACAGAATAAAGATGCCGAAGAAGTCCATTCTGAGCCAATGTAGAAACATGGCAATGCCATTTACTGCTGAAATTTCATATTTATTTCCTAATGTCAATATTGATACCAGTATTGATGTGTTGCATGGCTGCACTAGTCAAATAATCAGGTTACAGCTCAAAATTGTACTTTGGTATCACTAAATGAATCTGAATCAATCATTTAATACTGAATCGAATTGATATCGGATTGGATCCAATCGAATCGCGATCAATCAATTCACAACCATATGAATCGAAATCGAATCGATTAGGGAAATTGGCCATGGTAACCGGCCCTACTCTGCACCATGAGCACTATGCTTATACAGTTCTGTGTCTTTTACAGTTCAAAGTGGACTTACATGCTGCTGCAAAAAAACCAAAACAAATACCCCCCCCCAAAAAAAAAAACAAAAAAAACATAGCCCTTTTGGTATTAAGTAAAACGTGTCCAAGCCAATGGAGCTTCTTGGAGGACATGCCATCACCTTAAACGGCTCTTAGCTCAACATGTTGAAGTCATTCTTCTTGTAGGCTGAGCAACAGGCCCAAGGCAGACATGTCTGAAATGCTTGGGTATCACAGACAGCCCCCAGTTTAGTAACAGAAAGCGTACACTATGAGGTCAACAGAATCACATTACCAAGGTATAGGTTAAAAGCACTTCAGCAGCAAGCCCTAAATTGATCCCATTCATTAATTTATTTATATTCTATGTTCTATATACAGTATATGACACTGATCTGTAGCTCCAAAATTAGTTGGAAACCAAGACTGTAGTTACCTTCTTGAAGAGGACAACACTGTCCTTGGACACTTCAAACTTGGAGTACACAGCATCATCTGAGGTCATGGCAAAGGGAATGTCATCGATGGCCTCAGCTGCTTTTTCGTAGGCTTGAGCACCAGCGGACGTAGCATCCTACAGACACAGGCCCACTCAAAATAAAACACTGTGCAAGTGATCCCCTGATTTAAAGTTTAATACACCCTAGGTGGATTTTGGCTCTCAAAAAATGTAAATAACATAAAAAAAACAATAATGTCCAGTGCAATAGGTGAAATCTGGAGCCATCAGTATCATACCTTGAAGAATCCAATGACCGCCACCTCATTGTCAGCGATCAGAGACTCGGCCTCGGTGATTCCTGCTAGGGTAGCGACTGCGGGACCTGTGCGCTTCTTCAACCAGCTGACGATATCATCTGCCTGTCTGCCAGCTGCAACATAAAACACAATAACTGACTGAACTACATCTTTGGGCAGAGAGAACATTTAACTTCAACACATTCTAGTTATTCTAGACAATGTGACCAGTTAATAGATTTGAAAAACAAAAAACTAAATTTTCCTTTAGCATTTTAACAAAGGCAAAAAACATCATCTACAGTGAGGCAGGGTGGGATATAGCTGACCTCCGTCTAAATACTGCCACACCTCTGAGGAACATGTGTTTAAGTACATTTGCACTACCCTTACTGTGATTAAACTGAATATGCAGAGCTGTGGAGACACCGTTCATGAATTTACTAGTGTTAAAATGTGGGGTAAGCCATTCATGAGAAAAAAAAGTTAATATTTGTGCTAATATTTGTCCAAAGAAACACCCCCTGCCTTCAGCACTTGTTCAAAAGCTCTACTCCTGAATTCACTGACATGAAATTTAAGACTACTAATCCCCCCTTTTGTCTGTAGGGTGGAACAATGTAATTTCAATGAGTCTGAGAAATTTTGTCCCACACAGAAGGCAGAGCTTGCAAACTGGAGATATCAACTTCCTATGAAAAAACTGTATTGGATGAGAATCACTTACTCCTTTTAAGTCTGTATTATTAAAGGAAAGCTTAATTCTACAGTAACTTCAACTGTGACAGAATGCAATTACATATGTATTATGATTGTATGCAACTTTATATATGTACCACTACATCTGTGAGGCAAATAGTGTATGTTTTAACACAGCTGCCTACAATGCAACACAGTAATGCAATTTGGCCATTTTAATCCAAAATCATATATAGTAAAACACTGACCTCATAAATGTCAAGACTGTGCATTTTACTGATTATACTACAGTTTTTCCAAAATTTTGAATGCCAAACTAGTATTAGAATACTTTTATTAGTGGTTTGACTCGATTTAAAAAAAATTAATCAAATTATTGACCTTGTAATTAATTAATCGTATTTTAATCGCTTATCAATATTTGACACCAGAAGGAACATTTTCCAGTTCAAAAAGATTTGGGAAGATAACTAAATCAATAAATAGACACATACATAAGTTTAAACAACCAAATCCTGTTTATTACTTTATATAATCTGCTAAACATGTTTGTTTTGTAATTAAACAGTACTTTCAAGTACATTTCAGAAGAGTAGTAAAGTGATAAATAAATATCCTTAGCCAAAAATGAAAACACCAACAGTTAAAGTGCTATCACACATTAAGTGCCATACCATCTAAATTGGTAAAGAAAAAATGACAAAGAGAAATGGTCCCTGACCTGACCTCAGTCCCTCTTTCCCCTTTACTGCCTTTTCAGTGTCATAAAGCCGCTGGATTTTGTTTAAATTGTCTTTCTGCACAGGAGTTCATGGGGGGTGGGGTCAGATGACGTTATCTGTAGCACTGTTTGAGTTTAGAGAAAACCACGCAATTCATGTTGGATTAAGTTTATATTAAAATAATACATTATTTGTCTTACTTTCAGATATTTCAGTAGATTGTTAACAACAGTAAAAGAGCCATAACAAAGCTGATAATTATTAACCAAAACTCCAACTACACTACAAGCACCTTTTCTAAGCCCTGATCTTCTACAGTGGTCTACAGTCCACTGGAATCCATGTTACCAGTAGGTTTGTTCATGTATCAGACATGGACTCACTCACCTTAGCTCTAACCCCTTATCTGGTGGAGTGTCGGTTGGCGACTCTGCTTGGTGGTTATAGGAGCATTAGTGTTAGCATTAGCTCCGGTGTTCGTACTAGCCGCAACATGTTTGTCATTTAGGTGGGACCATAGGCTTGAATAACTGTGGTGGTATCCAAACTCCTTGTGGCATAGTTTGCACACATCAGTGCTCTTATCTAGGCTTCCATCTATCCATTTTTTAAATGTAAATGTCCGGTTCATCATAGCATTCTTCTGTTATTTATTGTCCTAACGTTACCACTTCTGCTTGTTCAGTGCATCGGTATAATCGGTATGATAGAAACCCGTGCACTGAGAAACATTCTGTGTTGCCCTGAGTGTAAAAATAAAATTCAATTAAATGCGTTATTTTTTTAATGCCTTTATTTGTCCTATAATTAATTAATCGAAATTGACACGTTAAAGTCCCAGCCCTAATTTTTAGGTATGATACTTTTTTTGATACTTTAATTTTTTTCCCCAACACCTCTTGCAACTTCAAGGGTTAACTGAAAAATTCTTGACAAAGATTGATTACCATCGTCATCATCATTATTATTCTTATCATCATCATCAAATCATTATGCCAAATAAATAAGTTGGTGAAGCTGAAAAAATGGTTTAGGTTTCCTTGGAATAAGGATGCACTTAGACTTGGTAGTCAGTAGGGATGAACCGATGACGATACTGAGTGTGTGTAGTCCTACTCATACACATACTCATAAAGGTGCTCCGATACAACCACACCAATACGGCAAGCGTGATGTTCACAGTGCTGCAGGTACACAGCAGAGAAGTAATGTCAGCAGTGTGGCGATTTTTCAAAATAAACGACGGTGAAAAAAGTAAGGCTGACTGCAAGTCACGTTAAAGACGCAAACGGATATGGACGGACCATTTTGTCCGTCCTCTGCCTACATTACAGGCATAATTCTGTCCATTTTTCGGGAGCTTGCGGATGCGTACCCAGACAGAGAATACAGAGCAGTCGCCTACCACCGGGAACCGAGGAGGCAGTGTTGAGATTTGAAGGAAATAATTTCCATAAATAGCAGAACTTTTAAAAGAGCAACTGTGTGAGTTGACGAAAAACTATTGACATTTATGACAACTACCCTTCTCAATATCCACATTAGTATTACCTCCTCTGTTGTCACCCTGTTTGTTACCACCGCCAAAAAGGTTATGTATTCACCAGGGTTTGTTTGTCTGTCTGTCTGTCTGTTAGTTTTAGTTAGCAACATAATGCAAAAAGTTATGGACGAATTTTAATGAAATTTTTAGGAAATGTCCAAAATGGGACAAGGAACAAGTGATTAGATTTTGGGGGTGATCCAGGATTTTTTTTTTTTTTTTTTTTTTTTTAAATGGCATTTTCCGTTGAATAACCTATCAGCTGGCATGTCTGTTTTAGCACATGACATTTGACACCTTGTCAACATGGCCCTATTGTTTATCTGTTGCTAGGTAACCCACTTCAAGGGTATTATACGTTACAGCAGCATGGTGGGAACTGAGCTGCCTTGGCAGAGGTCTGCGCTCTGAGTGCTTTTCTAGTTATTATTGACTTTCTTCTTCTCCTCACAAAACGTTTCTCTTCTTCGTGATGTTTGGCAAGTATGGTTAATTAAGAACAGCGCCCTCTGGTGGATTGATTGAGAAACGCTCATTCCAACGCACTGGATGCATGGAAGTATGAAGGCAGTGACACATGACAACGTTAGAAACAGACATACAGCTAATATATCATTTCAGTTGTTCTGCCACAGTTATATGTTGGCACTGAAATATCTTGTTACATTTAAGTAAAATATGGCAAGGCCATGTTTCTTTTTTGAGTTGAACATTAAAATTAGTCAGTAACAACAATTTGTTGCACTTGAATGTGTTAATAATGTAGTGAAATGTATGGCAATGCCATGTTTAACAAAAACACATGGTTAAATGTCAGTAGCAGTGCTTTGTTACAGTCAAGACTAACAAAAGCACATTTTCAAAAGTCACTAAGAAGTGTAATGGTATTATTAAGTACTCATATTGGTACTCGGTATCAGCAAGTAATCAAATGTAAGTACTTGGTTTGGGAAATAGTGGCATCGATGCATCCCTAGTAGTCAGGCAGAACCAGTGATGCAACACTGTGGCAATTTCACTGTGAAATGCACATTGATACAGCACAGACTTGATGCACTGCTCTTAATATTTGAGCAGTGCATGCGGGACAGTAATAGGGTGTTTTCTAGAAGCTGGATTCAAGTCAGCAGTCCATTCCACAAAATACTGCCCCCCCCCTTCTCTTTTTTTTTTTTTTTTGTCTAAACCAAGCCTGGCCTGACCCAGCAGAGAAGAGGCGACGTGAAGAACTGCACATCTCCCAGCTTGGCCAGAAGGCGGACTCAGAGTCAGCATAAGGAGAACGTGCAGAGGGCGCCCAGCCCAGTGTGCTTCGCTCATGCTGCTGAAAGCCAATTGGCTAACACATGGGTCATGCTGCTACACAGATCATATTACCAGGATGTACAAACTACAACTGTGCTCAGAAAATAAAATCTCCTATGAGACCTGAATGAGAAAACTTTCATTATCTAAATATGACAGGGCTTACACAAGATTGCATCACTTTATGTAAAAATAAAGGAAGTTCTTTGGGCATACAGAAAATATCTCAGGACACAAATGGTTTTGAAAAGTCAGCATGGGTATCTTAGCATCTGACATTAATAGATACAAATTCAATAAACACTTAAGTATGCCTCCTGCTCTTTAGAGTTCAAATCAAATTTTATTTATATAGCGCCAAATCATAATAGAAGTTATCTCATGACACTTTACGTATAGAGCTGGTCGAAGCCAGACTCTCATTGCATTTATAATAATGGGGCTGCAACTAATGACTATTTCAGTAATCAACAAGTCATCCACTACTGTAACGACTTGCGTATTGTAGCAATAATAAAATAGATTACACCCTTTAACAAGAACATTTGGTGCATAACAACTACAAAGCGATAGATAGATAGATAGATAGATAGATAGATAGATAGATAGATAGATAGATAGATAGATA
>JAPQRQ010000001.1:27353581-27364081 GCA_037367365.1 Apogon talboti
CATAACAACTACAAAGCGATAGATAGATAGATAGATAGATAGATAGATAGATAGATAGATAGATAGATAGATAGATATTCAACAAATACTGCACAACTATTTTTTCCTTTAAAAAGTGCATTTTGTGCAGAACAATTACAGTGCCTAACTAAGTTTGTTAAACAAACAATTAAATACTAAAGAGTTGCAATCAGCAATAAAATGAACATTTTTCTCTGAACAAAGACTTCACCAACGACCTGGCGACTACTAAACTAGTCATCGACTAATTTTACCTTTGACCATTTGTCAACTAGTCAAGTCATTGCTGCCCTACATAGTAACAGAATGAATAAATTACCAAAAAAACTGCATCAATAAAAACTTGCTTGTAAATGTCTTAATGGCTTTAATTTAAGCTTCATCTGATTCAAATAGCTGAGTCTTACCAGAGTACTCTTTGGGTGACTCTTTCTCTCCACCCTTGAAGAATTTGATGGTGGGGTATCCTCGTACGCCATATTCTTGGGCCAGTTCAGTCTCCTCTGTTGCGTCAACTTTAGCCAGACGGATTTCAGAGCCCTCAGCCTTCAGCATACCAGCAGCCTTGGCGTACTCTGGAGCCAGGGCCTTGCAGTGACCACACCATGGGGCATCTGTGGAGTACATAGAAAGGTTTGCATTCGTGCTACATTAATACTCTGCAAAATAAGTGCAAGAAAAACAGCAAGACCCATCACTGATCAAATTGGTTTTTACTAACAAGTCAACATGTCAGAAATTCTTATCACAATTTCCAATATTTATAAATTTCTTAAAACCCAAGCTATCCAACCCATGATGATATTGTACATACTCTTGTTGTTTCATGTGATAATTTGAAAACCACGGTTGTCTATTATACATTCCAAAGGCAATGACACGTCTTCCCAACACATGATCAACTATGCAGAAGTGACACGTCAAATAAGTGACCTGCATTGCATCACCTTATGTTCTTGACAAGGAACAAAAACTTCCTTGTTTTATTCCAGCCCATATAAACGTTCAGATGAACTTTTGTAGAAGTACACGTCAACCTAACGCCAGACGCACACAGATACCGCCCAGCTGAGCGGGACGTGAGCAAACAATATCCCCTCAGAATCCCTCCCACTCTGAGACCATTGGACACGCTCTCACGCGACGAACTCTCACTGGTCCACGCGTTTGTCATTCAACACGAGCAGGTCAACAATCTGACAAAAGTGTAGCGGAATAGGCCTGCAGGCTGTGATGGAGTAAAAAACCTGTGCTAAAACACTAAAGACGCATTTCCCTACAAAGAGGTTAGGTTAAATTAGTTATTTAACGTTAGGAGGTGTATGATCAATGGAAGTATTCCCACAAAACACAACACAAAGCAGGCAATTCAGAAAATGAAAGTTTCACCGAAACTTTTGTCAAGTAATTGAAACTTAAAAGCTGTTGGCGATTTAAAGCCCACGTTCTGAACCCAATGATGCTAATTATTATCTTTTCCTTAGTAATCGTAAACTAATTGTGTTATTATCGCACCACGTCTGTGTTCATTGTCATACTGTTTCATACTGTGATGCTATGATCTATAAAATCCCACAGATGTGGTCAAGTAATACCAAAGCCACAGCTTATCAAAAGTTGAAATACGGTTTACTCTAATGGTACAACAAAATTGTATTTACAACTTTAGACTACATCGGTATGTTTCATTTCCGAATCCAAGTTTAGCATTAGTTAACGCTTCGATGCTAGTCAAATTCAACGGGGAATTAGTCTTGCAAATGCAAACAGGGTCTTAAATACTGTCCACTTCATTTTTACAAAGTCTGCACCATTAACGCTCGGCAAATTTAATTCCGCATGATTATAACATTGGATACGATATATTTAAGCCACGAACAGCGGCAACTTGTAAGAAGTGTCAAAGTTTAATGCTAACGTGTGGCTACGTCAGTTAATTTAGCTAGCTAGCCCGGAGACCGGTAGCCTTCTGCAGACAGCTAGCGTTAGCTGGAGAGATTTTGAGTGTAGGTTTACTTACAGAATTCAACAAGAATGTTGGGATGTGCTTTCAGAGCTTCGTCGAAGTTACTTTTCTTCAGCACCAGGACATCTTCTTCCTCAGTGATCTCAGCTCTGCTGGCCAAAGCCAGTGTACACAAGAGGAAAAACTTCAACATTGTTATTGTCGAGCGTTCTTCTAGACAGAGAGACGGGAGCTGCAGACACAGTGGGCGAGGGCTAAGCTGGAAAAATGGTCTTAGTTCTGATCTTTTTCCTTGTTTAAGGTTGGGAGAGTAGCTGGTATTTTGTGTCTACCGCTACTAACGTGGCATCGCACGCAGAAACCGGAGGGGTCAGCCGTGATGCGCATGCGCATTTATCCGTCCGTAAGCAGTTCGTGTTGAATTGTGACTGGACCGCAGCGGACTGCACCTGGAAGTGAAACACGGCGGCTCCAGATACGGCTTAACAACAGGATACACACAGCATACAGGATTCTTACTGGATATCGTGTTCATCAGACCAAAATGATCATACCGCGGGAATTACGACAATAATTATGTTAACAGCTCACATTTTTGTAAGCCGAATAGATCTTTACATTTCAATCATTCAAGGTTGTTTTTTTATTCTGTGTAATGTTTAAAGTGTGGCATGCATAAGGGCTATATTATCTGTCAAAGCAAAGAGTTAAAACAGAAGGTACACCATGCAATATGCCTCAGAAAGGTTTTACTGAGATAGAACAACAGCTCCACGGATCCAGAGTGATTTTTTTTCCAAGGGTTAGACTTTGTAGGGTTACAGATAGAATTAGGTTTAGGGTGTAAGAAATGCGTTATGTCAGTGGAAAAACCCCACAGACAAATTAACATATATGACAGATAACAATACTAATATTTGCTTAACATAAATTATATGTACATAAGACATTACAAACACCAACTAAAACCCTTTAAAAACTGCAACTGGGTGGATGAAAATCCAACCCATAATCCTGAGGTCTGGGTTCAAATGGAGTACTCCTGCAGCCCAATTGATCTAAAGTCTGTTCTATGTGCTGCAGCTCCTCCTCTTCTCAACCAATTTCGCCTCAACTCAACTATTTATCACTCGAATCTATTTCCAGTTTAGAGGACACTTTAAATTGCAGACCTCCTCAATACTCTCTCCGATTAAAAACAACTACAACTTTCCACCCTCTCTTACAGATGGTACCTTTGGGGTATGGCACTCAAAAGGTATTAAATCTCTTTCTGACATATACGTAAATGGCAAGTTTGGATCATTCACCCAACTCTCAGTTATTTAACCTACCCAATACTCATTTCTTTAGATATCTACAAATTAGACATTTTGTCCAAAAGAGTGGTACCCTCTTTCCTAACTTACCAACAAATAATGCTATTGATCATGTTCTGTCACTATCCCCCCGACTGCAAACATCTAATTTCTATCTTGTATAACTATAGATAATCTGGTCCCTCACTCACTTCATAACATCAAGAACCTTTGGGAAGATGATCTTGCTCAAAAAATGACAGATACAGAATGGAAGTCAGTACTCAACCTTATAAATACTTCCTCCCACTGCGCTAGGTACCAGCTGATACAGTTTAAGATTGTATTGAGAGTGCACTTGACCAGGGCGAGGATGGCAAATATATTCCCTAATACAGGCCTGTCATGCCCTCGCTGCCATGGTCAACCTGCAGGTTACATGCATATGTTCTGGTCCTGCCCCAGATTTAATACATTTTGGTCTAGTATTTTTGGTGCATACACTGCAATGTTCCAGAAACACACCCCCCCTAACCCATTATGTGCCTTATTTGGATATAGCCTGCAATTCCCTTTACTTGAAAGAAATGCTCATGTAATCATAGCATTCACCTCCTTAATGGCCAGATGTCTCACACTTCTTTCTTGGAAATCTAATGCACCCCCCAGCTTCACTAAATGGATTAGAGATATCATACATTTTCTAAAACTTGAAAAAATAAGATACACCCTGATAGGCATCCTGCACAACTTTAGTAAGACTTGGAACCCCTTTCATGAATATTATGACAGCTTACAGGTGATGTTGAACAGAGATATGATTAAGAGCAGAGCAGAGGCGTGCACCCCCCCCCCTTTCTTTTTTCCCCTTTTTTCTCTTATTTCTGGTTTCAATTATGTAATTATGTTACCACCTTAACTTTGAAAATAATGTGAAACATTATCTCAAGACATCGATAAGACATTGATATCTCTCATGATTAAGCTGACCATATGTGCTGAACAACCACACATATAGAAATATAAAATATGCATTTGAGGGCTGTATTGAGGGCTGGGGTGGGATGGGGGGGTGGGTATGGGAAGGGAAGGGAAAGGAAAGGAATGGAATGGACACCTAGATTGTTATAACTAAAATATTGGAGTACTTTTAACCTGCCAGTTCTGTACTTTGTATATGCAATGTACGCTGCAAACAAAGGTACATAAATAATGGAAAACCCAATAAAAATTGTTAAAACAAAAAACAGCAACTAAAATACTGAAAAGAATTGCAGTGTAGAAAATCTAAAACAATTATGAATTTTAACTGCAACTGAGGATGCCGATGATATTTTCATTTGAAGACAAAGTTTAGTCACTATCCCACTTTTGTGCCTGTTACACCAGCCCTTCCCTGCTTCCTCTCCACTGTCAACAACAAACACACAAACAGGCTATCATGTTTTCATCGTCAGCACCCAAGTACACAATATGCAAATGTGACTGTGTCCCACCCAATGTCCGTTTGCAGATTTAATCTTATTGCTTGGGCCTATTGCCCTAACAAACACTACTTTGTGTCCACCTGTGTGTATGTGTGAGTTGGATCCTGGTTTAGGATCTTTAAATAAATAAGTAAATATACTGAACAGGAGGTCTTTGTGAGTCAGTATGTTCAGAGTCACTGAGTTGTTGTTCTGACTGTAAGGGAACTCTAATAAGAATAGACCATAGTACCCTGTATGTGCTGAGGAGCCACACACAAACAGCTTCTAAGGGGTATAAAGTATTTACCTTATTAACTAATATTTAGATAGCATACATGCACAGCAACTCTGATTGGTGAGTTAATCAGCGATTTTTTTGCTCTAGTTGCCCTTCATCAAATATCACAAGGCTAGTTCACTTTTAACCCAGGTAGATTATCATTTTACCTTATGCTCTGGAGCAGGTTAACTTTAGATTATCATAGCATGATCGAGTGATCAAACCATGAAGATATTTATTGATACAATATTAGATCACAATAAATATTATCATTATATGCATTTTTCTTTGATATTTTTTGTTTATTTTTTCACAGTATTACTTAATTTTATTCAAATATATTTAGTCATTACAGAGGTTTTAAATGTTCTGCGTTCAAATATCTGAAATGTTCTACTGTGTCATGGTGGCAGCCCATGCCCTGTGAGAGGCTTGAACCTCTGTCCTTCTTCGTCCTCGGGCTCTGGGCCTGGTACTGAGTTGGAATGACAGGGTGGAGCATAGGTTTTGGCCTGCTAGCCTAGCTGGTCTAGTTTTGTTTGTTCCTGGTAATCATATTGTCATCATTTTTGCATCCTTGTAAATATTTACATGTTGCGCCCACAGATCAGAATACATTTGGGTATCCTAGTCTTTTTCTTTTAATCATTCTTGTTACCCTGTTTGTCCTGTTCTGACTATAAATAAGAGTTTTAAAAGCAGAAATAACATCTGTTAAATCATTTTCATTATGCTGTGTCTTTTACATTATTTTCATCTTGTTACATCTTTCATCTTGTTTTCTTCTTTTTACTTCTTTTTCACTTGTTTTTGTCCCATTGCCTTAAACTTTAAAGAAATTATTTTAAACTTATCATGACAATTATCAGAATCATCTACTATTCATGTTTTCTCGTCACAATAACGTTTTTGGCTGTATCACCCAGCTCTAGATTTTCACATCCAAACCTGTCCATAGCTTGACTACCAGCTTATCAAATCAGTAATGAAACAGACATAATTCCTTCAAAAGCCAAGAAAAACTCCTGACTTTACAATAATAGCAATAACAAAAAGTAATAATATGCTTTTTATGTGAAACACATAGAGTGAGTAGAATACTTTGTTCATCATCTGACAAAAAGTACTCACTCTTTCACTCTTCCATGTATGTAAATGTGTATGTATAAAAGCCGTCATGCAGCCCTAGGTGATATCCACACTTATCTTTTGCGTTCATGGTATGTTTACTTATTAATTATTTTTATTTTTTCTTATGTTCCACTTGGTGTGATTATACTGTATACATTTTAATTATCACTGTAATTGGGCACTGCACAGCCTGACCAAAAAGATTTGTAGCTTTAATTGCAGCATATATTCACTGTGGCAATGTAACAAATTTATTTACATAATTTTTTAGACAAATAATGTTACTGACCCTAGACTTTTCCAGCTGAAGCAGGTGAGAACACGGCCCCAACAGGCTTGTACTTATAGACACTGGGCATGATGGGTAATTATTTCATCCACTCCTGATGCAGTCATTACTCTGGAACAGTGTCAGTCTGGACTCATCAGAACACGTTACCTTTTTCCATTGGAGCACCGTCCAATCTTCACGCTCTCTATCAAACTGATGGTTGTTTCAGAAATGAGAAGCTACCCACAGTGTCAGTTAAAAGATTTAAGAACTTGTTGCAGCAGAAACATATTCATTACAGCAGTAATTATCTAATGGAACTAATGGATGTGAACTATTGGTTGAGTTAAATCCATGGGGATGTTTTGGGCTTGGCTGCATATATTTCTGTTTCACTGTTGTCTGTACTATTTTATTTGGTCTTATTTCATTGCCTCATTCAGTGCTCTGAATGTGTGGCCTGTAACGTGACTTGTAGCTGTTAAATTCAGCTATCAAAATCACTAACATTAGTTTTACTGAAGTGTACACTAACGATTAAAATTGCTGTTGGCTAGACTGAGGACATTAGCCACCACCAGCCTAGGTTTCAATTGTTCACAGCTATTAAGCTCTATTATCTGTGTTTATGTGTGTTGGACTATAAATATGTCAATGAATGAACTTTCGCCTGCTTTGTGAAGGTTGCTGTAAGTTGGATATTCACAGAGTTATGTTCTGTCACAGGGCATACAGCTACTTCTAACTGGAGACTGTGATGTCATGGGGTAGTCGGGGGGGTTGTGTCTGTGCATAGCTAGGTCAGAGTCTAAATGATGAGTAACACTTAGTCACATGACATCTTATTTACTTTGCATGTCATTCATGTAGTTACAAGTCAAGTAGTCAAGTACAAGTAGTTTTCTGGTGACTAAAACATGCATTCAATGTCACCATCAAATTATTCTTTATTTTGCATTTCAGTCCCAAACAGAAAATTCTGTGCGGCCAATAAAATCTGATAGAAAACATATAGTATATCCCCTTTCTGAGCCACATCTCAGATTTTCCATAATCATCCAGACCAGTCACAGATTGAAAGGAGGAATAACACATAGATTATGTTTAGTGGTTCAGCAGGTGCAACTGGTGTTTCCAGTCAGGGTTACTGTACAGTGTTTTAAATAGGTGCACAATTACGGAAATGTCAGTTAAAAGAAAACTTGTTCATCCAGTGAAGCAGCAGGTTTTGATAAATGTAACTGAGACATGACTGAGATTATAGTTAGAAATGGACATGTCATTTTTTTTTAACCCTTAAAGACTCAAACAGCCCAAATCTACTACTGATATAAAATGTTTAATAACTTCTGAATCACTAAACTTATCAATACGTTAGAATAATTCAGGTAAAATGCAGTATGTCATCTTTTCATCTTACCAGATATGACCCATTTGGATGTTCAGAGGCTCTGTAGTTACCATGAAAACACCGTGATCTTCTACAACATTGATTCACCAGCAAAACCCATGGAGTTGGATCAATGACAGTGGATGGACACACTTGTGTTTTTATATTCAGGTATGGATATCTTTGCTGAAAAACACTTTTTCTTCAGTTTTACTTCCATATAATAACCCTCAACTTTAATCTGAATTTTTGTGATCATCCACTGTATATAATCAGTGAATTAAATATAGGAAAATACCTGACATTCACTGAAAAATACAAAATACAGAGGATAAGTTTATAACAAATGGTGCTAAATCACTTAAAAAGGTTAAATATAGAGAAACATTAATTAAATAGCTACCACAAAAGTAGCACTGGGTCTTTGTGGGTTAAGATGTGTTATAATAATAATAAACATGGGCTCCAGAAAGTCTTAATCAGCAATTAGCAATATGTGCATATACTATATGTGTTCATGCACACTCTAAACCTGATAAAATAATATAAATTCCAGTTTGTCTACTTAAAGTGAACAGGAGGTGCTGCATTAAAGTGCACAGAAACATCACAGCTGCAGATGTTCCTCTAAATCACACATCTGTTGTACTTAAACATAACACACATCTGACAGTTCCTGATTTTCACAGAAAAACATAAAATACAAGGGTAATATTGTAAAAAATGCTTATAAATCACTTAAGAAAAGTTAAAAAGAGAAAAAAATTCATTTGAGAACTGCCACAAAAGTAGTACTGGGTCAGAAATATGACAATGACATTTGTTTGTGATTCAATAGCTTTCATGTCATCTAATGAGCTGCTATATTATCATTTTATGGGCGGACATAAAAACTGGTGTACGTCATCTCAGGATATTAATAAATTAATCTTGTTTATCCCCCAGAATCCCTTCTGAACAACAGATTAGCTTAATTTCAACAGTGCCATAGTAACCCAAGCTCTTCGGCAGTGTTTCATGACTCATCATCTTTTCTGCAGTATAAAGACGAGAGCCACATAAGGGAATCCAACCAACTCATGAGCCTGTAGGTATTTAGGGAGTAGCTGGAGTAGCTATATGAATGCCATCAGATTTGACAGTCAAGATGATAAGACTTGAATGGCTGCTGGGTGCAGGCTCCTACTTAGGATAGTTATATTGTGGAAGGCAGCCTAATTCAACATAGGAAAAAATGATTATAACTGACAGAGGTTTTCTAAAACTATTGGTAACAGCATTTGCATGTACTGTCACTATCAGTGGAAATACTGACTTTAGTGAAACTGCACTGTTTTTATTTTACACTTAGATCCAGATTTTTTGATTTACCACTTTAAGTTTGATGTAGGCTATTTTCTGTTGGATTTATACATCACTTTGTCACACATGTTCAGTTCAACAGTTATCCACTTCTAAAAAAGTAAAAAATAGACATGTACATTTACAACAGTGTTGAATTTGTTCAGGGTGGTGGTGATATCCACTGTCTGCTTTTTCCTATTAAATATTATCATTATTATACTGGCCTCCATTCCACTATCAGTTGACCTCTATTGTATAGTGACTCATTCATACAGCCAACACTAGTACTTTATTCTCTGTTCTCTGTAGATGTTGTAACTGTACATTTTGTAAGAAAGGTAATTTGATAAGGATGATTTGGATCTCTGACTCCCTCTATATTGCGTCTGACAAGCAGTATTTTCTGGTATTTGGACACTGGTTTATGTAACACCTCTGTAAAAAGGTTAAGACTGTAAAGACCCTGGTAAATATTGCTTTAAAACTTCACTAAGATGATTTATGTTCCATTTTTCAAGCTTTGTGTCTTATTCTGGAGTTAAACTTGTCTTCAGTCATAATGACAGAGCAGCTGGCAGAGTGTTTAGATCTCATATGGATGGGCTTTAAAATGAGATTCAGAAGCAAAAGGTGGAAGTTTCCTGGCAAAATGTTCTGTTCAAAGCAATAATGTTAAAGCAAATTAGTATTCTCTAATAACTCCTTTAGTCAAACACCCATGACTTTACTGCTATTACGACATGGTCACCATGGAATCACACGAATACATTATCTCCTGGTCATGTTTTCCCATAGTGGTTATACACAAGGTGATCAGGAAATGAGTCAGGACTGCTGATTACTGTTCTTTAACTGGATTCTGTCAATAATTCACTGTGACAACAGATTTGGCATGTGCTTAAATAGTACTAACAATCACTGCACTAGTGCACATATACTGTTGCACTGCAGTGTCTCAGGACATGCTTTTAAATTGAATTTCTATTGATGATAAAAAAGACAAAGTCTGCGATAAACACAAATTGTTTGTCATTAACTTTGAGTAGTCACCTGTGTGAAGTAGTGAGCCTATTGACTTAGCAAATCCGGCAGTTTGTCATTTTAGCACTTGGTTTAGTCACCTCATGCTATGTGTGACATGAAACAAGTGGTTTCATACACTGAAAAGGACAATGATGGTTTAAAGTCGCTGGACATTTGGCTGAAAATAGTGACAATGCATTCAGTACATGGAATATGAAACTGATCATCTCATTAACCCTTGGTTGGTCACGTGGCCTATTCAAACATGAATGGTCACGTGGGGTGTATGCACACCCCAATGCTAAAA
>JAPQRQ010000001.1:27364181-27379614 GCA_037367365.1 Apogon talboti
CAGACAGGACAGACCAGGTGGGCCACCTGAGTCCGTTAAAGTGCTTTATTTAGCTACACACTGAACCTCAACATGTCCCGTCGTCCCCCCCCCCCCTCCTGACAGTCAGTTTACGTGTGAGCAGAGAATCTATTAACTCACTTTTATCCCCATGGGGAAATAGCATGTGAAATGAGGGATTTTCTTTGTTTGTTTGTTTGTTTCTTTCTTTCTTCCTTCCTTTTTTATTACTTTCTCTCTCTCTCTCTCTCTCTGTCTCCCTGTCTCTCTCTCTCTCTCTCTCTCTGTCTCTGTCTCTCTCGTTCTCTCTCTCTCTCTTTCTCTCTCTGTCTCTCTGTCTGTCTTTCTCTGTCTCTCTCTCTCTGTCTCTCTCTCTCTCTCTCTCTCTCTCTCTCTCTCTGTCTCTCTGTCTCTCTCTCTCTCTCTCTGTCTCTGTGTCTCTCTCTCTCTGTCTCTCTCTCTCTCTGTCTCTGTCTCTCTCTCTCTCTCTGTCTCTCTCTCCCTCTCTCTCTCTCTCTTTCCCAGATGCCCTGTCACGTCCCAGTACATGCTGTTTGCAGGACACAGTATAAAATGAGTTGAAGTAGAAAATCGAATGGAAAAGTAAATTGAGCTCTGGAGAACAGTGAATTTGACTCGGCATGAAAGGAGTTTCGGGTACTATAATGAAATTTCCTTTTCAGCGTGTTTGTTTGATTTGTTCCTAAATTAATGCCACTTTGAGGTGTACCAGACTGAGTCAAGTTCGGCTCGACTTCATATCCTGTTCTCTGAGGAAAAAGCACACTTTCCTCTGCTCTTAACACTGTTTCTACTAGCATTATTTTTAGTGGCGTGGGGTGTACCTGTGGATGTAGTACACACCAGTATGTAAAAATCCTATGTTAATTGAAATAGTTTCTACTTTTGAATTTTTTTATTTATTTATTTTTCAAAAATGGATAATGATACCAGTCAAAAATTCAGCATTATTTGTTATGTTGTGTTTTTTTTATTTTGCCCTGGATTTATAATTCTACATTTTGTATAATTGCATATAAGCATTGTGGTGCGATTTATCATCTCTACTCATTTTAACTACATATATAAAACTATGCTAATTTCCCAGCAAGAATATCCCAGGAACTACAGCTACAAACAAGCTAAAACCTCTGTAAATCTTGTGAAAAGCAGCTAAAACAAGCTAAAAATTCCATATTATTAAAACCAGCTAAAAACATCACAAATTTATCAGAGGCATTACAAACAAGCTAAAAACACAACAAATATTAGAGAGAAGCTAAAATGAGTTTTAAAGAAAGTGCTAATATAAAGAGAGAAGCTAAACCAAACTACAACACAAACCTAACAGAAAGAAACTACAAAAATGCTTAAGGAACTACAAATTTGCCTATTACAGAAAGCAGATAAAACAAGATGAAAAATTCCACACATTACACATTTGAGAAATCACAATCGACTAAAAGCTTGTAATTTCATAGACAAGATGAAACCAACTAAAAAAAAAAAAAGATGACACAAAAGAAAAGCTTCAAAGAACATAAATGCTTCATATTTTGGGTAATACCCAAACAGGCTTAAGATAAAGCCTGCTAATTATACAGAGAAACTAAAACAACCTAGAAATTCCACATTTTTCCCAGAGAGACACTAAAACAACCTGAAACAGCCAGGGAGTAGCTACAGACACATTAAAAACTCAACAAACTTTACAGAGGGACACTAAGACAAGTTAAAAAACGTAACATGCTGCACACTCAGACCCCTGGGCCACAATGGAGCTATTTTCAATATTCTTCTGCTCCATGCCATTCCTTTACTTCCTTGGTAAATTCCACTGGCATTTTCAGTTGAATAACTTCTCAGCTGGCATGTCTGTTTCTGCACATGACATTTGACACCATGGCAACATGGCCTTATTGTTTATCTGTTTCTAGGTGACCCACTTCAAGGGTATTACATGTTGTTGCTGAAAAGACATGTTGCCATTTGACCTTGTAAATGTAGGTCAATTTCACCCATTTTCAATAGTCTTCTGCTCCATGTCCAGATGCATCTACAGTATAAATGTGGTGCAGATACCTCAATGCATTCTTCAGATAATGTCATTATGTCGAATGGACAGACAGACACAGATAGATGACCAAACAATTACAATACCCCTCCGTTGAGGGGTAATAATAGTAATGAACTGCACACCAACATTTGACAATGAAAGTTACCAGAGTGACAATTAACATAGGTTCATTCATTTGTATTTGCATAGAAATAGTAATAACTAGAAAAGCAATCGGAGAGGGCAGACCTCTGCCAAGGCAGCTCAGTTCCCCACCATGCTGCTGTAACATAATTTTTTCTCAACGGTACAAGATCAGTGAATGTATGGATTACATAATTATGAGATAAGATTTAACACAAAAGCATTTTTTCCAAGATCTTTTCCATTAATCATATTTCTTAGTTGCTGTTTTTCTGAGATGTTGCTGTTCCCACTAATCTGTGAGAATAAAAAACACAGCACCAAACCTAAAAGTAAAGATATGTGTCAGGCCTTTATTAGGATTTAAACACAATATATACAGCTAACATTGCAGTCAGTTATTACACTGAAGGACTACAAAGTGTGAGGGTGGACAAAACATGGACATGAGAGTGGAAACGGAGTAGTGTGAGATGTAAAACAAACTAGAAAAGCACTAAGGCAGGTCAGTTACCTAGCAACAGATAAACAATAGGGCCACATTGCCATGGTGTCAAATGTCATGTGCACAAACAGACATGCCAGCTGAGAGGTTATTCAACTGAAAATGCTATAAAACAATCCTGGATCGATCACCCCCAAAATTGAATCACTTGTTCCTCGTCCCATTTCGGACATTTTCTGAAAATTTCATTAAAATACATCGATAACTTTTTGAGTTATGTTGCTAACTAATAAACAGACAGACAGACAGACAAACAAACCCTGGTGAATACATAACCTCCTTGGTGGAGGTAACAACAGACATTATACAAATATATCAGTGCTACTTCTACTAACAAATAACAGCCTCAGGTGGTTTGATTTAGCACCCAGTCTTCTACCTGAAGGCAGCAGTTCCTGCCCTCAGGTAGAAACAGGGGATGCTGGCAGTCTGCTCTGTAATTTGATGCCTATGTTTTGACAGCAATTGAATTCATCGTCCACTACTGTGTAATCTGTTTTCATTGAATGTTAATGCTTCTTTTACTTTACATCAGCTCTTTTAAGCAATAAATGTGCCTTTTTTTTAATTGGTCCCATGCCATTGCCATGTTAGAATGACATTTTGTCAACGAGCCTTTAATGCTTATAATGGACTGTCTATTCATTGCCTTTTACCATAATATAATAAGGTAATGGCTACTGCCACAGTACTGTGGCACGAAAGTCGGTTTTGCCTTTTACCACAGAGCCAATCAGATGTTAGTCTTTGTAATAGAGCCAATCATGGATACTGTTACACAAACTCATTAGCCCCTCCTCTTGTTGCCACAGTACTGTGGTGATATATGGTATGTACTTCAATGCATTCTTGTGTGCATTTTGCTACCACAGTACTGTGGAAATTGATGGAAGAAATGACAAATTAGTGAAAGTATAGAATAGGAATTATTGTTCTAAATGCTAATGCAGGCAAGTGGTGCGTCAATCGCAAAGAGCCAGGTCAAGTGGGCTGCACCTTAAACACCTAATGTGCATCTATTCTAGACATTACACTAGAAGGAAAAATGAACGCTTGATCATGGAGACTGGATGTAAGCAGTTCATTTCTCCATTTTTATACCTTCACAAATTAATTTCCTTTAAGGGTCAAAAAATAATTCCAATATATAAAACAATTCCAATATATAATAATTCCACTATGCTACTGATCAGACTGATGAGTACTATGAGTCTGATACATTTTTAAGGGAATTTACTGTCAAAATTATTATATTATTTAAAGGTAAAAACCATGAAATAATCAATATCAATTGGCTCATTTCTTAAACTTTGAACTGTGATAAAATGATTTGCTTAAGAGGTCACAGAATAATTCCAATGGATTATTGTTCACAGTGATGAATACTATGAGTGTGATGCATTTTGAAGAAAATTTACAGTCAAAATTATTAACAAATTGGCTCCAACCATGGCCATATTTAAACAAATATATGGTGTTGGATGTCGATGCCTCTTCAGACTCGACCTATGTTTTCACTTGTGAGCTGTGTAAGAAAAAAAAAAAGTAGTTGCTAAAACTCAGTTTTCTAGCCGTAGTTTTACAAAACTTTCTTTGTTTGAACTACTGTTATGCTGAGCTACTTGTAGTTTTACAACTTGTACTTGCAAAGTAGCTTCCCCAACACTGGCCATAAATATATACACACTGATATACTATCTCTACTAGTACAAACAGCTAAATAAATACCAATGCATTGACACCTTGTTTTCAATTTGACATTAGTTTACAAAAACATTTGAATCATCAAAGTATCAGTTAACCTGATCTGCTTAAGAAATATGTTTCCAAATATCTCAAAAATTAGATGTAAATTCAAAATTAAAAATTAAAAATCTTTGACTAAAATGAGCGATTATTGTGTATAATAACAGGTTCTTGTTTTAATAGATTCTGTGACATATGATGATTGATATCTAGGATTAACATTTCTAAGAAACAAGATTCCAATATTATTATTATTGCTGCGATGATGTGACGACAACAAGGATGGTTGCTGTGGAGACGTAGACACAACAGAGAAGGATATGAAAGGACGGCAGTGGTGGTCACTGGGTCTCTTCTGACAGATTGGAGTTCGTTCCAGTTCCTAATTATCTTACCTTGTTATCTCCTTTTACTTAATAAATTCTCCACGCTTGCCGGCATACCCCCTGAGTCAAGTCGGTTTTGACATTATTATATTATTATATTATCTTACAACTACATTATCTTTTCTCAAAGGCACAAGATCAGTGAATGTATGGATTACATAATTATGAGATGAGATTTAACACAAAAGCATTTTTTCCAAGATCTTTTCCATTAACCATATTTCTTAGTTGCTGTTTTTCTGAGATGTTGCTGTTCCCACTAATCTGTGAGAATAAAAAACAAACAGCACCAAACCTAAAAGTAAAGATATGTGTCAGGCCTTTATTAGGATTTAAACACAATATATACAGCTAACATTGCAGTCAGTTATTACACTGAAGGACAACAAAGTGTGAGGGTGGACAAAAGATGGACATGAGAGTGGAAACGGAGTAGTGTGAGATGTAAAACAAACAAACAAACAAATAAACAAAAGAAGATGCCCTAATACACTGGCACCGGCAGGTCCTGGCAGTTGTTGACCTCTGGATGGTAGTTCTGGACCTCAGGCTGTTCACCGTTGAGCTCTGCATACTCCACTGAGCCCTGCTGAGACACACATTCACATTGGCGTCCTTTGTATCCCTGTTTAATATCTCAACAGTGTACGGAACACAACGCACTTAAATCCCACAATAGAAGTAATGAGACGGAGAGCAGATATTGGAACTATCTCAAGACAAAAACAAGCTTTAAAAGCTGTTCTGTCACATGTACTTCTGTTTTTAGCTACAAAACTGATCTATGAGTTCTACTTGGATTTTAAGCCAAAACTTTTCAAGTGCTAATCCTCATTGTTTCTAGTTGCAAAAACAACACACTACAGAGGGAAGCCCTTTTTTGTATTTGACACATACTACATCATCTACTGAATTATCTACTCTATATCTACTGAATACACTGCAAAAAGTGAGATGAAGTTGAATTAATAGTACTTATTACTTTCTTTTGTTTAAGACATAGGTTTTTGCTCCAAACACATGTCAAGGTATATGTTTGGAGCAAAAACCTATGTCTTAAACAAAACACAGTAATAAGTACTATAGAAAACTGAAGACATAATGAACATCATTGAACTAAGTTGAATTAATACTTGAATGAATAACATTTTATATGTGTTTGTTGAGTAGATGCAGTTTTAACAGATATTAAGTTGAATTAATCATCAAAGCTAACTATAAAATACTGACTACACTTTGATAAAAAGTAGATATATTTTACTCTTATAATATCTATTTGATAAAGGGTTAAGGATGCTCTACTAATAGTTCATTTGTTGATGCTGTTTCATGTAAATCTTGCAAACAGTGAGACATGTTATGATGCAGAGTGGAAATAGATAAATGATTACAACAAAGTGACAGTTTAAAGTTTTTAAAATGCACTTAAACTACTGAGGCAAATCTAAGTACATTTTACCTACAGCTTTAGTTGATCTAGGTGTCCAGATACTAACATATGAGAAATATTTAGTGAATCTGTCTATAATTAGGCAAATATGTAAAGCATTTAAATTTCCAGTTATTGTGAGATAAATTTGGTTTTGTTTTTAGGTTGCATTCAGTATTTTTAACCCTTAAAGACCCAAACCTCCACCACTGACCAAAACCATCCACTGGTCTAAATGTTTAATACCTGTTGAACCACTATTACTATCAATCCATGTAAATAATTGGTGTAAAATACAGTTATTCATCTTTTCATGGTCATCACATATGACCCATTTGGACGGTCAGAGGCTCTGTAGTTACCATGTAAGCAACGTCATCTTCTACAACACTGATTCACCAGCAAAGTGCATGGAGTTGGATCAATGACAGTGGATGGACACACTGGGTTTATGTTCAGTTAATGACAGATTTGCTGCAAAAGTCACTTTTTCTTCAGTTTTACTTCCATATAATAACCCTCAACTTTAATCTGAACTTTCATGATCATCTATATAATCAGTGAATTAAATATAGGAAAATACCTGACATTCACTGAAAAATGCAAAATACAGAGGATAAGTTTATAACAAATGGTGCTAAATCACTTATTTTTCCCGTTTTTATATAACCTTTGAATAAACTCTGAGTTTTCATGAATATCTAAATCATATACAGGAAATTAAACATAGGAAAATACATTATTTACAGCAAAAAATGGAAAATGCAGAGGATAATACAATAAATGATGATAAATCACTTAAGAAAGGTTAAATAGAATAATTCATCTGGGAACTGCCACAAAAGTAGCACTGGGTCTTTATGGGTTAATAAACTTTTAAGAAATACAGTTTAAGTAAATGTTATAACTTGAAATTTTCTGATCATTTTTAAGAAACCAATAGTCATGTTTTTTTTCTCTTACAGTGTCTCAGCTTCCTGAGATGCAGACACAACATAATAATGAGACACGTTCAACTTTAAACAGATAATCTGTCATCAAGATGTGACAGTGATGAAAGAACATTATGTCACATCCTCCACTCATTATTTCACATTCTTCTCTTGGGCTGCTGCCCATCACCATGTAGGGACAAACTGAGCGGTTGGGGCGTGGCGGTGTTTAAGGCGTGCAAAAGTTGAGTGTGTGTGTCTGAGTGTGTGTTTGCTGGCTGAGATGGACCCTGGAGGTAAATTGACTAAGCTGCAGTGCTGATGTGAGCGGCTGATAGGGAAGGAAGGCCCGGCCCAAACACCTTTGTTCTTGTCTGGAAACTTTGACGGGTGTTTTCCTTTCACTGTGGATCACAGGCCTGCAGAGGGTCACTGTGATCCGCACAGCCCCAGGAAGGTGGAGCAGCTATAACCGCAGTGTTACTGACCAGTCTGCATTCAGAAGTAATGTCTCAGTCCTTTGGTTACTAGACTGTGTGACTCAATTTGATGTACAGTATTTTTCTGTATCTTACAGTAACCAGAAAAAGAAAATTTGGAAAGTTTCTTGCCATTCATGAAAGGGAGATACAGAATGAGAGTTTTAAAACATATCTCCATTCAAATGTAACATTTTATTGTAACTAATATAATGTGTTTCAAATTCAAGTAGTTTGTATGTATGTCACCTATCTGCACACTTGTCACTTGAATTATTATTACAGTTTATGTAATTTTTTTAGACACTTTAGCAATTTTTAGGTTTTATCTTTCTCTTAACTTTTTTTTAAACTTAATTGAAGTTTTTTTTTATATTGTACTTGATACCTCTTGTTTTGTGCTCCTGCGATATTTGAATTTCCCCCTTGGGGGAATCAATAAAGTATATCTATCTTATTTTATAATGTGCTGTATTGTATGACATATATGATAAAACAGGCAACAATCAGTGTTATTCTTAAGAAATCCTTCTTTAAAAGTACTTTAACAAATATGCTCTTGAGGAATTCACTGAATCACATTTGATAACAACATGTTACTACAATATATAGCGGAAGAAGTATTCAGATCCTTTAGTTTGTACCAAAGTTCTAATGGCACAATGGGAATCCTCCGCTGCAAGTAAGTTCTACACTCAAAACCTTACTTAACTAAAAGTATCATCACCTAAATGTGGAAAGTCAAAGCACTCACTGCAGTAAAGTGGTTTCTGTCAGTGTTTTACTGTGCTAGCTGATGTTTTTGGACAAATTTTCCTGCAACATTAATATGTATGATCAATTTTATTGCAGTGTACATTTAGGTTGAGCTTATTTGAATAACTTTATACTTTATACTGTTGGTAGTTTCATCTACAGTAATGCATTCTTCATTCCTTATCCTTTACTTCATTTGAAATATTTCAAATAAACCCATTTGTTAATACACGGTTGATACTGGACAAAAGGGAATGGAAATTTGTAGTCTGAGAGGTAACGAAAATCTCATCTCATCATATACAGTGAAGTAAAAAGTCAAATATTTCCATCTGAGTTGTCATGACATAAAAGGATATGTTTGTAGAAAATGGAAATACGTTAAGTACATGACCCTGAAATTTGCATTTAAAGAATCGGTGTACGATCGGTGGCATGACTGACCCCCCCCATCTGTGGTGGCAGAAAAAGCCTGTTTTTAATTACACTATTTGTTTTTTTTTTCACGCCTGTCATCATCTGTCAAGAGCTTACTTACTTCATTACTGTACTTAAAGGTCCAGTGCATTAACTGTGGTTCACACTCAGAGGTAGTTACAGAAATGAGGAAAAATTTGAAATTTAACACTGAATGACACCCACTTGCTATATTCTAATAAAGACATACTGTAAATACATACACACTGATATGCTATGTCCAACAGTACAATATTGTCTCAATAATAATACTTATAATAGTTTATATAAACAGCATTAACAGCTCATAATTAATCAATATCAATGCATTGAAACCTTGTTTCAATTTGAAATTATTTCACAAGAACATTTGAATAATCAAAGTATCACTAAACCTGATCTGCTCATTAAATATTATTTCCAAATATTACAAAAATTTGATGTAAATTCAAAGTGACTGAGATTTGTGACTGAAATTAGTTAAATAAGCCTACTTCGTTTCTCCTTTGTTCTTAAATTCTACTCAGTGTTAAATCATTTTTTTTTCTTAGAGCTGTATGATTTGGTGAAAAAGTCATATTGAGATTATTCTGGGTAATAATGGCTGTTTTTCAACAGATTCTGTATCTGGGAATACCATTTCTAATAAACAAGATTCCAATATTATTATTATATTATTTTACAACTACATTAACTTTTCTCAAATGTACAAGATTAGTAAATATATGGATTATGGTATGTATTGATTGGGCTGTAAATTGTAAAAAAGGCATTGTCCATTCAGTGTTACTCTACAAATATATTGCTGCCACATGATGGACTTACATTACCTAAATCTTACTCATTGGTCTATTAAGTACATAAGGGCAGTTAATTATTTGTATTCCATCACTGATTATACAGTGGTGGCCAAAATGATTAGAACACCTGACATGTCTAAAAATATTGACCTTTTTTGCCTCATGAGAAATGTCAGATGAAGTGAGTCCTCCACTTTTAACTTTAATATTTCCTTAAGAATTTCAGCTTCTTCTGTAAAGAAACACAATTGTGTGACACCGTCAGTGAAATAGGCCTAGCTTGTTTTTGTAGGAAAAATTACCTAAATCTCCTCATGATGGCTCTTTTCTATGGTTTATAGAGCATAATGATTACTTTGTAGATATGTCATTTGTTTTATAGGTATTTTAATGGTAAATTTAAAAAACAAAATATGCCAAGGGTTTACATTTTTTAGACCACTATTGTATGTATGGATTGTGTCATGAGCATAATTTATGTAATTTATGTATATCAGGTAAGCATAAAGACAATAAAAACAACAGTTCATGTAAATCAGCAGTAATGTAATGGCTGAGCTGTAAATGACTTACATAGTGGTGGTGGTCGGCAGCACCTGCAGGGTCAAGAAGCACAGTGTGAGTGTGTGTTGGGTGTGTGTTGGGTGTGTACTCTGGCCACTGACTGACCTCAGACTTATTCATTAGTCACTTGACGGTTACAACAGCGAGCCTGACCTTGCTGACTCATTTCTTCTTCCTCTGCAGAGGCTTTTGTTTCACCACAGAAATCACAAGAAGCCAAAAAAACCCCCCAAAAAAACAAAAAACAACATTCCTGTCGTCTGAATCAATATTTGGAATATTCACTCACTCTTACACACACTTCTCTCAACAACTTCAGACTCCTTTGTCACTGCTGAATAGGAAACCTTATGACATTGATGTGTTTAATTTGTTCTTTCATTTAACCTTTATTTAATCAGGTTGGTCCCATTGAGATGGAGGATCTCTTTTTCAAGGGAGAACTGGCCAAGACGGCAGCGATACGGTCAGATAATTACAGTGGGTGAGTGTAGCGCTTAATAGACACATCCAGCGTCTGACTGCTGTTTTAATAACAGGAAGTTCCTGCCAGCAGGAACAGGATATAGTTATGGTTGTGGAGCTGCCTGAGTAAACTCTCCTTTCAATTGGAAATACAAGGTTTCACCTTGGAACTAAAAGATAGCTTCATTCAGAAATGCCTTTAATACCAGCACATTGCAGTAAAAGGATTTTTTTTCACTAAAGGGCAGTGCGACAGGCTGCAAATATAACACAAATTATCACCTCAAACATGATGAGGCCTGATGCATCTCAAATATAATAAAAAATTATTAGCAGTCATTTGCTGTATTTTTTTTTAACCAACATGCAACATATCCAAATCTAAGCTTTTTTTTAAATCTTTGTTAGAGTCTGCATTATTAGTCTGGGACCCCTGAGTTCATTTCTGATTTCCTGGTGTTTTCTATGTGCAAAGACCTACAACCAGCCAGAGTTATGACACATGGGATGCTGACAAAATCCTGTAGAAATATTCAAACACATCTGCTTGTCAATTATAGTTTTATTTGCACTTGTTGGAAAATACAAAGCGTCTACTAGGTTTAGAATGCTGGTGTGTATGTATAAATAAATGCAAAATAAATTAGTGTGAAGTTCTGCTCAGGACATTGTGGCCATATAAGTCTCATATAAGACATCTTAAAGCTGATCTGTGTTCATAATCTAGGAGCTAATTTTGCCCAATTCTTGTTATTGGGAGGCTGATGAGCAGTTCATTTTCTGCTGAACATCTCTGAAAACGATAGCAAATGTAAATGTCATTGATGTATAAGCAAAACACTGAGCTGAAGCACTGCAGAGCTCAGGTAAACATGATGATTGTGGTTTGTGGGAACACTACCGCAGTGATTTCTTCTGATGTTGCTAGTATTCATGTAAAAAATTGCCATCCATGCAGCTGTATGGACTCTAAACTTACCATGTGGAGAGTTCTGAAGCTCACTGTACACTGTGTCAGTGCCTTTTCTCAGTGGAACTGTTAATACAAGAAACAACATGGGCGTCAAAAAGCAAAGTTTACACTTCAACTGTAGCTGCATATATCTGTTTGATTTGCCATTAACTGAAACTGAAAACAGGCGGGTGATTGTTAGAGCCCGTAACTGGCATGTCCGGCCTCTGGCACAGGATCATAATGGAGATGAGGTCCAGTATCATGAACCAACCCAGTAATTAGCTCAACCCTTCCTGTTTATAATGTCTGCAGTGTTTGTGGAAATCCCAGCAGTTAGAACAACCTGGAGATGCTTTAATGATGGATAATTGGGCACCTCCCAGGAAGTGTTGGTCCACCTTATCATCAGTGAAGGAATGTCGACAACACAGAGAAAAATGGTTTTGGTGAGGAGTGTGGAGGAGGTGGAACATGCAGGACGGTCAGAAAGTAAGAGTAAGATCTTATGAAGTTGAACAAATTCAACTCTTTTGTTTTAAATTTCCTCAGTGACATCCAACAACCTGAGGAGAAAAGGAGAAACACTGATTCTACTTGCAGTCAAAGTGAAAATCAGCTCTGGAATTTACTCATCATCATCATCATCATCATCATCACACTGATTTCATCTTGTTGAGCCATCTTGTGCATTATTGTATTTAATTTTTTGCATCAGTTTTGTCTTGTGCTGTTTTTATCTTGTTCTTTCTTTCATGTTAGTGCGACAGTGTTGCACCTTTTGTCTTTAATGTTGTTTTCATCTTGTCTGTAGTATGAACCAATGCTCCTTCTCCGTGTTCTTGCACCATCCATTTAGGCTGAAGCCAGAGTAAGAGGAGGACTTTTTATAAAGTGTTTACCTCTAGCAGGATCTGCTGAGCGGGGATGGACCACCTCAGTGTACTCCACATCAGGCTCATGGGACACCGTGCTGCTCTCCTCGTCATTGTCTGCATCCAGTGAAAAACCTTGTCTTAACTACAGGCTGACCTTTCTGTACCACCAGCTCTCTTCTTTTGTCCATTTCATGCTTGACTTCAGCACAGCACAACACCTTACTAAACATACTAAGTTTTTTCTCCATCTTTCTATCTTGAATTGGATTCTATCAAAGGACATTTTTCAAGGTCTAAAATGAAGTTGATATGGTTCTGCCAGGAATTTCTGCACAAGTGTTAATATAATGGGATACACGTGTTGATCCCAGCTCACCTGCAGGAGGCCGTTCACTCCACACGCTGTCGGTTCTGTTCACCTTCACTGTCAGACACAAAAAGAGACACAAAAATGTACATGAGATGATACGCTGTCAAAATCAAATGTTGTAAAAAGAAATCTGCACCATTAATAATAATAATAGTAATAATAATAATAATAAAAAGGCATACCTTAATGCATATAACTGTAAAATAACACATTACAGATGTACAGATATGAATCTTTGGGAAGGTGTCCTATCTAGTGACATCTACGGGTGAAGCTGCAGACTGCAACCAACTCAGTATCCCACCCAGCATCACCTACAGTTGTGTAACTCTCGTTATAGAGTCATTGTTTCTATTTTGTTTTGTTGATGTTTTTCTCTAGTTGAGGGAATATTCATTTTAGACTACAATATATAGTTGCTAACCCTAATACAAGCTGAAAGTCAGCTGCTATAAGATGGAAAAAAGGAGGAGGAAGTTCATTCTGATCTACTGTAGAAACATGGTGGCAAAACTATGAAAGGAAACCTGACTTATTCTAAGCAAGGGCAAAAATATTACCATCTGTCACCAGGATAATTCAGTAAATAGGAATTTTACATCAATTTCTGAGACTTAAAGACCATGAATATAAATCTTGTTTTTGGTATTCACAAAATATAAGCTATATTCCAGGCAGCTAATGGTAGCTAGCATGCTAAGCACAGCCAAAAGTTCTAAAAAACTTTTCCTGTGGCACATCTCCATATCATTGCCTACAAAGAAAGTATAATTGCTCTTAAAATACCAACAGTAGAGTCATTTTTTTCCTTGCAGTGCACACAAATCTTGAGCAACCTTGTGCACAATAGGTTGTTAATTCAGCAGCGGCTGCACAATAACTTCTGGCAAAAGCAACTTCCCAATCGGTTCTGTAATCTGACTGAGGGCTAAGCCCAGGCTGGTGGGATTCATTTCCTCCACCTGCTGTATGCATTCAAACTTGCCTGGTATGAAACAAAATAAGCACCTCCCACCACAACGGCATAAATTTTATCAAGCCCCCCCCAACACGCTCTGGAGGAAGTTTCTTCTATTGTTTCAAGTTTTCAAGGAAGTCTCTGTTGTGAATTCCTTGTTAGGAAATAAAGTGGCTTCAGGGTACTTTTGCCTCGGCCCTGGGCTGGTAATGGTGGCATCATACAGAGTGTATAGATCAATGTTATAACACACATACAAATAAATAATGAAAATAAATCTGCCTTAGACGTCTAAATCATGACTAAATCTGTACTCAAAGGCAACATAATAGCCACTACCTGGAGTAGAATGAACGGTAAAGACACCAGTAAAACCTAAAATAAAACCAGCATCTTTATTCTACAAGTGTCTCTTTCAATCAGAGGGATCAACCAAAATATATACACACACTTCTTGTGATTAAATGTATGTACAATTGCACCAAGTCAGTTTAAGCATGCACAGTAGACATACACAGCAGCTGCAACTATAACAAGACATGCAATCACACTGAAACAAGGAACAAAGGCTGCAACATAAGGTATGACAGAATAAAATCATGTTATTATTATTAATCCCCAGATTGCAGGAGGAGGGGAGAGGGAGCAGCGGGGTCACCATTCTCGTCATAACATTCCCCTCCTTTTTAGCATAAGAAAACTCATCAGTCATGAAAATGTCCAGATCCTAACACACTTCCATCCCAAACAGGATTAAAATCCTTTCCATTTTATTTTCAGTTTTTTGTTTTCGTGTTTCTTTTTCTTAAACCATTTGTCTGTTTTGTAAAAACTGAATCTGAGTCCCTCCTACTGTGAGGTTGTCTCTACACTGTTGCTGGGATACTGTAGCTGCTCCTGTTGCTGATGTCAGCAGGAAGTGACGCCATGCTATCTCGCGTCCCATTGGTCACTCTCCCCTCCATGCCGTCATAGCGCAGCACTGCGTCTGAAAGAAGATGATAATGAGCACTCTAAGCAGTTTGAATTGACAACCAACAGCACTGAAACAGAAATATGATGAATTTATTACTTAAAGGTCCAGTGTATCATATTTAGTGACATCTCGGTATGAGGTTGCTCCATTAGAGATGAAACGATTAATAGCGTAATTGATTCTAATTGATTAAAAATCATTACTCAATTTCAATTTTCCTGAGTTGAAGCTTCGTTTCCTTAATTTCACTGCCACTAAACATTGTTTCACACGGACACTTATTGTGACACACATGACACCAGAATCAACACAAACAACATGGAGCGTAGCTCAGAACAGACGAGGACAAAAGAGCATAAAATGTCTCTACTTTTGTCTATGTCTATACACTTCTCTACATTGGAACCATCACTTACTCCTTTGAACTTTTAAGCTTTCACAGAAACATTAAATATATTTGTCTTTATTGTTTAATAAAGCTAGTTCCATCGTTTTTTGTTGCTGTTTACATCTATCTATCTATCTATCTATCTATCTATCTATCTATCTATCTATCTATCTATCTATCTATCTATCTATCT
>JAPQRQ010000001.1:27422902-27439355 GCA_037367365.1 Apogon talboti
TTACCCTTATCCTGATATAAAACCTTTTAGGGCTTAAGTAAATGCAGATTTAGATACCCCTGTTAAACATGATCTGTTTATATATATATATATGTGTGTGTCTTATCTAATTTTTTGGACTATGTAACTGATTGGACTATGAGGATTATTGTTCCTTATTTTTTATTTTCTTCTCCTTCCTTTTGTCTAGCCATAGATAGAGCTTGTTTTGACAAACCTAATGACACTGTTTAGATAGTACTGTCTCTGTTCTTAAGTTTTGGTTCTTGTCTATATAAAGGTTTAAGTGAAAATGTTCAAACTTGTCTGTAAACGGGGTTTGTAAATAAGTAATAACATTTTGTGTACATTAAACATTCAAGTCCCTCTTTGCCTCTTTCTGCTTTGACATGTAATGCAGTGCAGCAAACACTGGGTGGCACTGTGAGATTGTGACACAGAGCAACAAGTACTTCCTGAAGTGGCTGAAACAGCATGAGAAAACCTTTTAAGGATCCTTTTTAGAACTCTTCCTGCATTATGCTCAATCCATAACACACTCTTAAATATCAAATTCAGTACATTACTGAAGACAGAACAGACAGAAAATTCCAAATGTTATTTGTTTCTGAGCATAACCATGTGGAAAAAGGCAAACCAGTAACAATTAACACCTATTATACTTTGCAAAATAAAACACTTGCAGAATATTTCGCCATGCCCTGTATGTGTGTCTACTGGTCCTGGATCCACCTCAAAGATGTAGCTCTCTGCCTGAGGGAACCGATTAAATTAGCAAAGCTGAAAGATTAATGTGGTACCTCATGGTTTAACTGCTTTGTTTTTCCCCTTTGGGACTGAAATTAAAATAATGTTTAACCAACTGGGGGGGATCTGTGCCACCAGGGTACATTAAAAGAGGTGCCCCCAGGAGGGGAGATTTATAGCACGCCATATATAATAAATAGAGATTAGAGGAGTGAATAATGAAAGACTGTAAGAGTTAATGCCCTCAGAAAGTGCTGTGTGTGTTCTCCATTTAAATGATGGTGAGATGGTTAAAGAAGAACTGGAAATTAAGCAGGAGGTCAATAATTAACAGAATCTTCTTTGTAATGTGGCGCTGATGTGGTCAAAGGGTGGAGGAGTTAGGCCACATCCACATGAACCCTTTTTATTTTAAGAGAGTACTTAAGCACAGTTACTGAAACTTTGCTTTAATGCCTCAAGAACAAGTTCAGATCAGTCTACTACCCCTGAAACACTGATAGAAACATGAGGAACTGGGGTGGTAATACTGCTGGCTACAGGAAATGCTGGAAATTACTCAAATAACAGCCTCCTGTGAATGTAATCTGCAGTCAGAAATCATGACAGAAAATAGATTTTAACTGTGTGAGAGGAAGAAGAAATAATTACTGTACTTCAGACATCTTTACCTCTGCCAAAGAGGTTATGTAATCACCAGGGTTTGTTTGTTTGTGCAAGGCATAACTCACAAAGTTATGGATGGATTTTAAGGAAATTTTCAGGAAATGTCCGAAATGGGACAAGGAACAGGTGAGTTGATTTTGGGGGTGATCCAGGATCGTTTTATGGCATTTTCAGTTGAATAACCTCTCAGCTGGCATGTCTGTTTCTTCACATGACATTTGACACCATGTCAACATGGCCCTATTGTTTATCTGTTGCTAGGTAACCCATTTCAAGGGTATTATATGTTACAGCAGCATGGTGGGGAACTGAGCTGCCTTGGCGGAGGTCTGCGCTCTCTGAGTGCTTTTCTAGTTACTTTGAGTATTTACTTTTCTGACATTTTACTTTTACTCCCTAGATTTTAACAAATATCTGTACATTATACACCTTATATTTTCTAGTTTGAAAAATAATCTTAATGTATTTGAGAAGCAGGAAACAGCAAACATGTTGTATTTTGTATCACTGTGTACCTTTTAACATCACAACCAATTTCTACCTGTATGGATGGAAAAATAACACAGAAAAGAAAAGTCCTTGGGCTATAGAGCACTGGATTTCACCCTTGATAGCATCATAAAAGATGTAACAGGACACAAGTTAATACAAGGAGACCTGTTGATTTAATGAGTCTGAGACAGGGAGAACTAACACTGACATGGATGATGTGAAGTTCAGCAGCTTATATAGAAACAAAAAAGAATTAAAGCTGCAAGCAGCATTGGGCGGGACCTCGCACCCTGCGTTCCGCCTCCCAACGCTGTTGACCCCTCAGCTCAGCTCGCACCTCTACGTCCCAGCTCCAGCCCCCTCCCTTTCGAGTCCCTCCTCCTTTCATCCTTCCAAAACACCAGCCCCCCTCTGCCAAAACCAGCATCACCTTTTAATGAGGCTTTTATTTTGGAAAACCCTCTGTGTGTGTTTGTGTGTGTGAGGCAGAGTCAGTTTGAACAAACAGTTTGAATTGTACGAACAGTCAGAACAGCATGAAAGTCATTATTTAACATTTTTAATAAGACTTATTTTGGAAAAACCAGCGTGTGTGTGTGTGTGTCTGCGAGAGACAAATTTTTAATGAACGAAAATTATAGAAACAGATGAGCGTTTGGTCATAAAAATGAAGAAAAGTGATTAATACTCATTTAGCGTTTTTAATAAAAGGATTTTATTTTGCAAAGCCCTATCCTGTGTGTATTTATGTGTGTGTGTCTGAGAATATTTTTACCCACAATACAATGCATCAATCCCCCATTTAAAAATGTGCAGGAAAAAAAGACCACACCATCCGAGGATCAAACTGGTGTCTCTGTGTTGCCTGTAGTGTTTGTGAACCCTGTGCACTAACCACTACAGCCACCATTTTGTCAAGGTAACAAATTTTGTCCATTATCAGGACTAGGTATTCAGTGACAGTTCCATTCAGTGACAAACTAACTCCCAAACAAACTGTCATAACCTTTCATCCTATCTTAAAAATTCTTTTACGTGAGGCTTGTGGAGAGTCTTATGAACATTTTAATGCATAATATGTGCATAAAAAATCTAAACTGAAAAAGCAGGAATTGTGTGAATGTGGAGTTAGTTTGAAAGGCAAATTGCCAACTTCCTGTTGGAGTTACAGTAGGTCAGGGGTGTCAGTGTATGATTTGTCGGCTCGATGAGAGGAAAATTTTGACGGTTTCATGTCTCTACGACATCACCTACTGGCCACTAGGGGTGTTTTTGTATATGTAGGTGGTGCTAGAGAGCTCATTTTGGCACCTATGGGGTCAAATTTTACATTTTATGAAATTTTTCGCCATACCTGACATGCATGCCAAATTTAGTGAGTTTTTGAGCATGTTCAGGGGGTAAAAAAATCCAGTTTAAAGTGCCTCAGAATAAAAAATGAATGAAACACAATAGGGCCTAGCCTTTTAGCATGGCCTCTCACTCTGTGAGGCTTGGTCCCTAAAAATGTTTGACTTTTACTCTGTTGGTGCATTTCAGAGCTTTTGATTTCATTCGTTTACTCAAGTAAAGAAGTTGACTCACTCCCTCTACTTTGGTATTTTCCTTGACAGTATCTGTAAATCCACATGTTGCTGCTAACAGAGACATGAGTCACCTGTAATTTAATATTCATGTTGAAATAAGAACCGGTGGTTGAGGGTGATGTCATGTTTTCTTTGGGAAATAGTTAGAGAAAAGAGATTCACTGAGCGGTACATAGTGACCGATAACACCTAAGCCAACAGAGAATGTGAAAGTCTGTATCACTATTTCTAAAAGCCTGTGTTGCACATCACACCCCAACCCCAAAGTGTCTGTTTTCAGGAGGTTCAAAGGTAAAAGAAGTGTGGATTCTAGGTGTAAATGTAGCAAAAGTATGTGCTTTACTGCAAAAACACATTAGTGTGGATGTAGCTGTTGACAGTGTGTGTGTGTGTGTTACCATTCATTTGGACCCATCCTCCTGTCAAAGACACGAACAGAACCGTCACCGAGACCGGCAACGATGAGGGAGCGCTGGGAGTCACAGGACAGGCTGGTCACACAGCTGTCAGCACCAGTAGGGATGTCCTGGTACAAACACACACAAAACCAAATTAATCTGCTTCTAAACAAAGTCAACACTGTCTTTACAAGGCTCATTTCACATGAAACCCCCTTAGAAATAATCAGTCATGGGCTCTGTTGACTGTTGGCTCATTCAGTTGGACCTTGCATCAATATGCACCTGCAGGTGAAACTGCACCTTTTTGTCTTTGTGTTAAGGTTCATCCATCAAGACAGTGATTAGCACATTGAGAAGCAATAGATTTGTAAAAACCAGTAAATGAGAAACAACAAACGACACTAAAGCTACTGGCACGGCCACAGACTAGAAACAGCTCAACACAGCTGTTCATCATACACAGTACATCAACATATCAACTGCCCCGTAAGAGAAGAACACAGATTTTTCTGTCTTTATTCTTTGTTCCTGTTTATGATCAATATTCAATTTGTAAGAGAGACCTTTATACAAATGACACATTTTGTCTTAGAAAACTTCAAACAGTATGTTTACAGTCAAACTAATACTCCACTGTTATTCTATATTTAATAATAATTTGACGCGTCATGTCAATGGTATCTGCTAAATGCTGGTAAATTAATGGAGAGTTTTCTTTTTTTTTTGAAGACTTTTTAGGTTTTGTTTTGGAGCTTTTTTGGCCAGAGAAAACAGAGAAGGTGTACAGAAAGATGCAAAGGACCTGGGTCACCCAGGGTGTAGCAGTCAGGCCTTGGACCATGTGGGATGCACTCTACAAGATGAACAACACCAATGGAGCATCTTCAGACTTGGATGTGTTGAATATATTGCCATTATTGTAGTTTTATAAGGATTCTTTGGACATATATACAGTGCATTCAGAATAAGTATCTCATTTTATTGCAGTTTGTAACACATAGCCTTTGTTTACAGTCACATGGCACAGAGACAATAATATAGATATTTCCGGTCAGAGGGAGAAACACACAAACCATTAACCTTTAAGGAACAGGGCTTATGTATATGACCAAATATATATAAAAAAACTGATTTTATGAGACAGTATTTGAAAGAATGAATGCAGAGGCTGAGTTCACAAATCTGCTACCAGTGGAAAATATTTTTATTCATGGTATACTGTAGTATAGCTGCATATAAATAGGGATATTAGTGGAATATTCATTAAAAAATATTTGAACTTTTCCACATGGACATACTGTATGATACAAAAAAAAGAAATATGTTGCACCTGATATTGTTACCCTGACAGTCAATAAATAAATAAATAAATAAATTGCAGAAATAAAAATTCAACAACAAGTTCAACAACTTCAGCCCACAAAATTGTCAAGTATGTTTTCCTTCTTGTGAGGAGAAATACAATTAAAACGCTCATTTTCAATTACACAGTGATCGCATCTAAAGAACAAAGGCTATAACACAGCAGCATGACTCAAACATAGATTTCGGCATCATACAGTGATGCCTCTAACCTCTGAAACTTAGTCATATTTTAATTTTAAGTACTGGCACGGGGAGCATCCAAAAACACGTCTGCTCCATGAACTGCTCTCTAGTGCCCCCTGGAAAATTCATTTTTATTAACAATGGAAACAACATATTAGGAGTTTGAGTCATTGGCTTGTACTTGTGATCTGACCTCACAATGAATCCAGGACTCTGCTCTAGGATCTGCTGTTAAATAGAGGTGGAAACAGTGTGAAACGCTTCTTTAGAACAGTGTACTGTCAGCTGAACGTCCTGCTGGACTGGCGGCCCACTGAGGCCTGCTGCGATTAATATAACACAACTAAAAATCAAATTTCCAATTCTGAGACGCAAAATGTCAAAGCAAAGTGCTGTTATGTGGTTCATCCTGTGTACTGTACGCATTTTAGGATCTGTGAGCATCAGCTTGTCAGGCTTAGCCCCTCTACCCATAACTTACAGATGAGTGGAAATATCGATCTTGTGATGATCCCGTATTAACACTTGGTGAACTGTCTGAAAGTTCTTAACAGCAGACAAAACACATCTGAACCGATATATACCCTATTACAACTGAGACTAGAATGATGGTTGTGTAAGATGGATGGGCTGTATGATGTAACCTATTCCACTTGATTTATCAGTCAATATAAAGGCAATGATGCTGTTGCTGGTGTAGCCTGTTGACGACCTACAAGTTCTGAAAACCAACCAATAAACCGTATCATCAGTTGACTGGCATCATTTGATTGATAAGGAAGATGATCTCTATACCTCTCCCTGATCTCCCCGCTATAACCTGTTATTATAAAGAGGTGTTGATTTGAAATGTAGAAATAGCTGTAACGTAATGCTGTTGAAACAGATGCTCTGCCGATACAGCTCTTTCCTCCTGATTAGGATGAAAGCCTTTTTTTAACATTCTGCTTTTGCAGATACAAGCTTCATGAATATCATTCATACTGTTTCACTGATCTGCAGCTACTCAGGAATATATATAAGGAACTCTGTATATGTTTGAAGTCCTTGAGTTTCAGGACTGCAGTCTCATGAGTTTTTCTGTGTTTGAGTGAGAGAGACAGAAAATAACTGATGAGTGACCATGCAGCCAAGTTTGTTTTTCACAAAGTTTACTAAAACATTTTCCTGTTTTACTGAAAACTTACCACAGAGAATACATGTACAGTAATATGTGATTCAATAAATAAGTAAGGCTGATATGAATGATCCACTATCCTTTTTTTTAATTACTGAATCACAAACATGTTCAAAATGCAACAGAAAGTTGGGTTAGAACAAGGGAGACTCGGTGGTGCTCTGGTTAAATCTGGCCAATGCCTATGTCTCAATGCCCCACAAGCTGGTGTTGGAGACACTGGAGAAGCACCATGTTCCAGCCGCAGAAAGAGACCTCATTTCTGATTATTACAGCAAGTTCAGTCTGAGTCTCAGCAGGGCCAATAACATCCAAGTGACACCGGTTGGAGGTGGGAATCATCACAGGCTGCACCGTCTCAGTTATCCTGTTTGCTGTGGCAATGAACATGGTGGTAAAATCCACTGAACCAGAGTGCAGAGGCCTCAAGTATCGGTCTGGGATCTGACAACCACCAATCCATGCCTTCATGGGGAATCTGACAGTGACCACTGAGTCTGTGCCTGGAGCAAGATAGATTTTGAGTGGGCTGGAGAGGCTGACGGGATGGGCTCGGATGTCTTTCAAGCCAACAAAGTCGAGATACTTGGTCCTAAAGAAAGGCAAAGTGGCCGATAAGCTCCGGTTTCCTATGTCAGGAACACCAATCCCCACCATCTCAGAGAAGCCTGTGAAGAGTCTTGGGAAGCTCTTCGACAGCAACCTTAGAGATTCAGCTTCCATCAAGAACATCTGTGAGGAGCTAGAGGGTTGGTTGAAGAGCATTGACAAGACAGGCCTACCAGGTAAATTCAAGGCATGGATCTACCAGCATGGGATTCTGCCTAGGTTACTGTGGCTCCTGCCCCTCTATGAGTTCCGAATCTCCACTATCACAGACCTGAAGATAAAAGAGTCAGGCACTACCTGGGAAGAAGGTTGGGCCTACCACAGAGATTGAGCCACCTCGCTCTCTATGGAAACAGCTGCAAACTATCAGTCCCCCTCAAATTGTTTGAGGAGGAGCTCAAGGTCTTGCGAGCGAGAGAGGTGCTGCAGCTCTGGGAATCTGTGGACCCAAAAGTCTCAGGGGCAGGGGTGACAGTCAAGACCAGCAGGAAATGGAGAGCAGAGGTGGTAGTGGAACAAGCAGAGTCCCATTTGCATCATGGACTCTTGGTGGGGACTGTAGCCAGAGGAAGGGTGGGGGTAGGAGCCATCATAGCCCCCCACTATGACAAAGCACAGGGGAAGGAGCGGAGGCAACTGGTCCAGAGTGAGGTGAGAGCAGCTGGGGAGAAAGAGAGGTCCAGAAGAGCAGTGGGGATGAGGCAGCAAAGTGCCTGGACTAGATGGGGACAAGCTGTGGAGAGAAATATCACGTCCTGACCTGAGATCGTTCTGGTGTCAAAGGCGACAAAGAATGTTGTCATGCTGGAGCTAACGGTGCCATGAGAGGAGCGGATGAAGGAGGCATCCGAGTGAAAGAGGGACAAGTACCAGGACCTAGTCAGCGACTGCCACAGACAAGGCTGGAAAGCCATGTGCTTGCCTGTGGAGGTAGGGTGCAGAGGCTTTGCAGGTCAGCCCCTCTGCAGGGCCTACACTGCACTCGACATCACAGGTGAAAGGAGGAGGAGAGCCATCTCTAACAGCACAGAGTCGGCAGAGAAAGCCTCTAGATGGCTCTGGATGGAGAGAAGCGATCCGTGGGTGAGCTGCCAGAGCACATGCTGAGGCCTGGTCAACCTCGGTAGGGTCGCCTGAGTGAGGGTGTGTGATGTTCAAGAGGCCTGAAACACCTGATGACCTCAGGATACATCACTGATGATGTGCCCTGGCTTCGTATCAGATGATGTATCAAATCAATTGTTAACATGAGCCTAGTTTATTCACTCCATACAGTTACAGAAATACACTGACTGCAATTTCTTTTTTTGCAACTTTTCAAAAGGTCATTAAAGTTTGTTTGACATTTAATTGGAATCTTAATAGGTTAAGTGGTCACTCTAAACTGCCCACAGGTGTGGATATGAGAGTGAATAGCTGTGCAATGAACTGGAAGCATGTCAGGGGTGTATAGCTTTCAGCTCCTCTGTGAAAGGGCCCCCGCTCCTCCAGAAAGTTAAACAGGAAATGAATGAATGAATTACATGGAAATGCAGCTACTGGGTACAATACCTGGACCTTCATCTCTCGGTCAGTGTCCCAGATCCTGATGACTCGGACATCTCCTGACGTCATGAGGAGACCTGTTTCCTGCTCCCAGTCCACGACCATGCCTGCACCTTCAAGACAAAACAACATAGCGGTTACAATGCAGACTACATACCAAAGAAACACGTATGCACACCACATACAACATGGTATTTAGAGCAGCACTGTGTCGTTGTTAGACACATAAACAACAGAAGGACTATTTCCCCCAAACCCCAAAGGTACAGTTATCCAACATGTAATTCTAAAACATTGCATTACTGAGAATAATGAACTCTTTTTAAACTGAGGTAATTTTATTTATGAGACCCTCAGACTCACATACCCAGCTGTTAAATACACTGAGCATGTGTTGATCCTCTAATGCACCACACACACAATCTGCTGAAGGTTTCAGAGGGCTCTTGCTGCCTCATGCAGCAAGTCAAATGAAAGATTAGTGCAAAAGCTTACTGCACTATTGTGTCGCTAATAAATACACCTCAGAGGAAACACAACTTTGCCTGTAGAGACGTTGTGCATCATGCATCACTAACAAGTAGAAATGTTTCTGATTGTGTATATGAACACAGGTTCATGCAGATTCAAAGTGCATTTTTGGAGCCTTCTTGTCAAGATGTCCAGTGGGAGATGCAAAAGCTGACCCTGGAACTGAGCCTGTCAGCAGATTCTGGCTTTAGATGAGTCAAATGGCACTTGAATGAGAAAGAGCAGCAAGGCCTTTCATAGGTTTGGCAGTCACAGCAGGAATCAAGTCAGTCGTTCACATCTCAGACACACTTGCCCGGGTGGCTTGGTGTTGCCTGATATAAGCCTGTGGCTGCAGCTGCAAGGCATTTGAATTTTTCAGACAGATGGAGTCCTTGACTTCTTTGTGTAGAACAAGGAGTTGGGATGTAGTTAAAATGCAGCTAATGGGGTAAGAATGTAGAATATGATCTGAAAATGGCATTTTTTAAAAAATATTTCCTTTTGTAATTTTCTTACAGCACAATCCAGACATTCTTCTCATAATACATTTAAAGGTTCAGGGTGCGATGTGTCGTAACATCAAGTGATGAAGTTGAAAATTGCAGCCAACTGCATACCACACCCATCTTCATTAACTGTGGCTGTAAAAGAAATGTGGAAGTCTCTTATGAGGTTCCATGTTTGTCTAGTCTCTTCTGGGTAGTTCAGTTTTTAACCCACTTTAGTCCACACTCAGATATGGTAAGAGATGGTAACACCTTTACAAGCATGTCACCTGCTATAAAGTGATAAAAAAAAATCCTGCTTCCTCTGTAGATTTAACAGGCTCATTGTAAGGTATAAAACACAATACTTCTCATTATTGTGTGATATACAGGATAACATTGTAATAATGGTGATTACAAATACTATGTTTCTGATTTGACAACCTCCTAAATATCACACAATGGACCTTTAAAAGTGAGACTGTAGTTACTGAAGCTGTAACGGTACCATTTTTAAAAATCAGGGTAAAACTGCTGTGAGCAGAGCTTTAAGTCTCTGATATACTCAAAAAGAGAAATGATCAACAAACAGCAGGCTTATTCTTCTAAAAGAGCCTTCAGACAAATCCCATTCATTCTAGTCCATTAAAATCTACATTACCATGATTATTTTGACAAAAACTGTGAAGATGGAGAGGCAGACAAACATGCACATAAGAACACACATAGACCTTTCCTTTCACAATGATACTCAGCGGCTGAAGCTTCAGCAGCAGCTCTTCTCTCCTCTTGAACCACCACATGCACATTTTCTTGCCATCCCTTCTCCTTTATCTCTTAGTCACTTCCTCCTCCAGATCTTTTTTCTTTTTAGTATTTTTTTTCCCCCCACAATCAATAACCATCTTCACCCACATTCATCGTCACCTTGGTGTTTTGCATTCACTTCATCTTTACCATTAACAGGCTCTTGTCACAAACTTTGGAAGAGGAGAAAGAAAAACCGTGATTCCATTAGCTTACATGTGCTGACGACTAGTGATCATTTCCCACTCTTTAGGGGCTTCCTTTGTAAGTCACGACTTCTGTAGATCCATCTGTATCAGGGCATTCCACTGTTTGCCAGGAAGTACCGAGCCCCATGTGGCAACTTCAGATCCTCCGCTATGACATCACTGGGCCTGTTTAATGCACACTGAGATGATGCCACGCAGGGAGAAACACTTCACAAGGCTGTGCTGAGCCAGTGACGTGTTCACCGTCGCATATGGGAAGCACTTGATGCTGGCTCATATTTTAGGCTGTGAGCAGAGAACAGGCATTCCCTTTGAAGCTGGCAGATCAGCGATGAGGAAAATGTGGGTTACAATAAGACGGGTGGAGAACAGGAGATTCCCCGACATGCAGAAATGAATGCATTAGATTAAAAAAAAATTAGATACATGTTCTGGTTTCTGTTTACTCATTGGCCTGGCTCTGTGCTTTGGATCCTTTTTCCAGCAGTGATAGCTCCACCTGCTTGGGATTCCTTAGATCAAGAAAAAGCCTTCAAGCACCCTGCTGACATCCTTCCTGCCAGTTCTTCAACCTGGCTCCTTGTCAGTCATAGAAAGAAGTTTGCCATAATCAGCCTGCCACTGGAACAGCGACATTCCCTTTTGTGGGGATTCATCCACTTGGTGCTTGGGATCACCTTCCACACACAAATGTTCACCAAAAGTTCAGTCAAAAGTCCCTTCTTCAACACTGAAGGCCAAGTCACTGAATCCTAGTACAGTACCAAAACAAAGTGTGGAGAAACAGCTGTGAGATTACCTGGCCTCTTGTTTGTAGTATATTTAATTTTACGTACAGTATAAGCACAGTTCAAATAACAACAACATCTTATAACAACAAATAAATTAGCAAAACCAAATAACACTAAACCTAGATCAATTAAGGTCTTTTACACTGATAGCTGTATGATATTCTTTAATTTTCAACATGAACAAGAAATTATTTGCTTTCCAGTCTGAATTTAGTGATATTGAATTTAGTCTTGTTGAAGGTTCATTGCCATTGTTATCGACACCTACTAGTGAAGTTGCAGCATGCCCTAAGGTACTCCCTCTACCCTTGCCAATGATGGCCGCAAGAAACACAACAGTTCTTCATGACAGCAAGCGATTTTTTTTGTCCATTCTTTAAGTCTAAGATGATATTAACTTGGGTCCACACTTAAACAGTAAGTGGCAATAATGATACTTTGATATTGGATACCACCTGCTATGAAAAAGAAAAAAGAAGAGGAAGTCTGTTCAGAGCTGCTGTAGAAAGATGACAACAACATGGTGGACTCCCTCTACAGACATTAATGGTTCCTTTTAAGGTAAGGAAAACACATCGATTGTCACTTTTAAGTGATTATACAGTAATGCTCCTCCTCACAGCCCTTTCAGAGGTACTTGTAAGAAGAGGTCTTGCTACTAGACTTCATTTTACACTAAATATGGAGTATTTCAATATTTGCATACAACTATGACTTAAAGATTAGCCAACATTCTCAGTCTTGGCCAATCTTCCATTTATCTAGTCCCTCCATCAAGCTCTATCTACACCTCCATTCAACCATTTCTGTTATCTGTTAGAAAAAGAAACAAACTGTTTCATGTCTGTAAATTTTACTGGAGCTTCTCAGAGCCAGAAGTCATTGGTTGTAAAGGGCATCAACCATGAATTACTGTGTCACTCCTTCAAATTCCACTTTAGGGACCTCCATTACATGTCAATCCTCATGTCTCTTCCGCCCCCCCATGTCATCCTTAAGTTTTCTCTGTGAATGAATACTTCATTGGCGCTCAACACACTCTGCAAATACTGTGGCTTTGGTCCAGTTCCCCTGTCCCCTCAACTTCATAGAAACCTAAATGTTTCCATGTACTCGCTTTTAACGGAGGTGTAGGCACCGCACATATTGGTTTTTCTAAGATCTTTGTTTTGTGTGTGCGTGACGTAAACTGTTGTGCCACAAACTGTTGCGGCACGGCAGTCGTACTTTAGTTCTGCCTTTTAGTTACACCGTCAATATTATTGAAATAACACTGCATTCAGAACATCAATTTTTGACATTTCTGCAATGCCCCATAATTGGGCGCAATGCATCGAAGAATCTATTTTTTTGTGAACCCCTAAGCTATAGACAGCTTCCACATTCAGTATATTTTCTTTTTGTGGGCCTGACTCTTCTTCTCTCTGCATGAAATCAAATGTTCTCCCCCAATAATGACATCAAAACTTCAATGATGTTGTTAGCAGAATTGCTTTTCCCTTGACGAGTCTTCGACAGGAGGAGGGAAAAAAATCTCCTTTTAATACTGCTAACAACCAGGCTGCCAACAGATGAGGTAGATCATCTCTCTCCTGTACCAGTGTGCCAAAACAATCCCTAATTTGTGATATATTTATCTATTCCTTTGCATAAATATCTTTGTTTCTCTCCCCTCTTTTCTCTCTGGAGAAGGCAACTTCCTGTGCATTCTTATTCTGCACCATTATCTCCAGTGATGGACTAGCTCTCCCACACACTGGAGCTCATTAAACTAGTGTGGCGGCCTTGCTGGATCTTCTCTCCCTCAGCATTTTTCTCTTCTCTTCTCTTCATCTCGTTTGCTTTGAAAAGGTCCTCTAGGACTCCAGTGTAAAGCTTTCACCAGGATTATGAGGGCCTTGCCTGCTGTTCATGCACCTCTAATAGAAGACGATGTTATCTGTGGGTGCGCTGTGGTGCTCCAGACACAGAGATTTCACCGCATGGCATTTATCTAACCCCTGGATACCAGGGCTTGGCATTCAGGAAGTAAAAGGCTTTGACCCACCCAGCAGACAGAGACCCTGTGAAATGAGGCATACCCTGGTCTAATTATGGTAGCCAGGAGACTAACAGTGATATCTTCATAATTCACAGCAAGCAGGGTTTTTCCTAATATTATTAGACTAATGCAGAGCACCTTATCTTGAGAAAGAGGAAAAACTCCACTGAGATTTCCCTACCACTCTGACGAGAAAAGATGCCACAATAACCCAAAATACTGGAACAGCACTAGTAGAAAGAATAGAACCATGATATAGTAGGTAAATTATGCTTGGCTACTTGTCTTAAAAGAAGATTAAAAGTAAAAACACTGAAAAGTCACTATTAAAATTATGATGAAAATTAATATTAAAAAAAGTGGAAAAAGTAAGCAGAACTTACTACCCCTGCCCGGTCCCACACCACTTTGCCCCTCCTGCTCACTGATACCCTGCCTACCCAGGAATTCATTTTGAGTCTCAACTTTCAATCTTTTTAAAAATGTAAAAAAAAAAAAAAAATGTAAGAAATCCAAAAATGTTAATTCAGCCATCAAACTGCGTATGGTACCTCTCCTAGTGATACAGAACATATGTGTAAAATTTGAAAAGAATTGGGTGAATAGTGTCAGAGAAATGGGATGGACAAAAATCTGAAACAGAAGGACAGAAGGAATTCCTGATATACAGCATCTATATAACCCCACCCTCTGGGCGGCGCGGGGCTTGGCGAGGGTATAAAAAGACCAAAAACACAGATTGTTACTCCAACACAATGTTAAGAAAACTGCTGTTTCAGTGTGTTACTGATTAAATCCATAAGCTGTTTATAAGGCTAATCTTGGCTCTTTGCAGTCAGGGGTGACCATATTTGGATACAAGGGCAGAGCTGGGGATGGATGAGCCAATGCTACATGTCCATTTGCTTACATATCACGACAGTAAACTACATAAAACATTTGCTAAACAAAATCATCTGATAGTCTTGTTAGTGGAACCTAGTAACAACAAACAGGCAGGGCTTTTTGGAGCTGACATCCAGTGGCCTTGAGTAGAATTCTATCTTAAGATACCTCCACATTCACTTTCTTCACATTCTTTTTTGCATTGCACTTCCTCAACATAAGATCTATTTTACACATCTTGAGCAATTTTCTAAATACTTCAATAAAAGTTTACAATTATGCCAAAATGCACACTTCAAGGAATCACACCGATAACAAAAAGCCATCACAGCATTAAACTCTACATTCTATTGTTCTTATCACATAATTTTAGGCAAAGTTTCTCTAACTTCTGTCACATTTCTTACATAAGAGTTCCTATAGCATTTATCTTCTTGGTGTCCTTTTTGACTTATCGTACTCTTAAGACCCCAGGTGTGAATCCCTGCATAGGTGTCAGACTAACGCACTAAGTCTGTCTTTGGGGTCTCATTTCCCTGAAAATCGTGTGTGTCTCTCTAAGTCCTCACCAAGTCATCCTTAGTCTTGGGTTTTGCAGGTTTCCGGAGCCTATTAACAAGCCACCAGGCAGTGCAGCCAAATGTAGAGCAGGACACAGCATCTGCCTCCCCAAAGCCAAAAAAGTGAGGGCTGCCCTACTTTTACTTTTGCAGTCAAGTGAAAAGGACAACAAGAGAGAAATTGCATTCCTAATCTTGAGCACAGGAACGAGTCTGAATGAGAGGGGAGGGGCTGGAGGTAAATGAAGAAGGCAGAGAGAAACAAGTTGAACATTATTAACAGTATGTGGATCAGAACTTAATTAGATTGGCTCTCAATCTAATCTGCAGAGTCTTTGTGCTTCACTCCCTCTGACTCCTGAACAAACGCTGATCAAGGCTCCGGCGTGGGTAATGAGTATCTGTGTTTGTGTTTAGTTGCCATGACCTTCTTTTTGCAACTTTTTACCCTTTAGCTTTTATTGTTTCCCTCTTAAAATTCCTCCCTCGATCACAACAATCTCTTCTTTCCATCTGTGTTCTTGTCTTCCTATTTATTCAATTCTTTTAACTCTTTAAATCTACCTCATGAAAAAACCTTGTATAAAACCATCTCCTTGTTCTTGTCCTACCCTCTGCCTCCAGGGCTCTCCTCTGCATACTAATGCAGCAGAAGCAGAAATGATCCATCGAGCTGGTACCAGTCCCCTAATTTCACTGGCTCCTCAACACTTCAACAGGCTGATCCCTTTGGCGAGACTGAACGTTTTCTGTGCGCTATTGCAATCACACGCCACCGACATACTCCCAATTAAACACAGATACCTTTGGGACCAGATTGAATTAGTGTATTTTTTACACACGAGACCAGCCACTTTGAGGTGAAGATGAGTTATGGTGGCAGAGCCTTCAAAAGAAATGTTTAAAGCAATGTTCAGTATTCAGGTTCAGTATGTGATCTAGTGACACCTTGTGGGGAAGTTGCATACTGAAGACGAATGAAGACTTACCCCACTCTCTGTACACTACGACTGTAAAACACAGGAATGTCTCTTGTCAAGCCAATAATGGCTGTGCACCATTTAGACCACAAATGAAAAATCGTAGTAATGTCTTTGGTTGTGGATAAAAAATGGTGGTCCTATGTTGCATATTTAGAGAGGTTCACAGATGACCATTTACCCACAAAATTCAGATACTGTCAAAAATGTATGCTCTGTCCACACTTACATACTGTTTGGATAATAAAAAAATAAATAAATTTGTCCACATTACCTTTGTTTTACAAAACAAAACAAAAAAATAAATAAAAAAATAAATCATATATATATATATATACAGTCGTCCTCAAAATTATTCATACCCTTGCTAATTCTTGTGATTTTTTCATTTAGTGATGAAATGAACGCATG